>LGAG01000183.1:210263-227610 GCA_001278395.1 Lerema accius
TATTATTATTTTTTGAGTTGCTTATATAATATTATAAAATCTCAAAAACAACTCTATCGATTTATTTATTTTTTCAATAATATAAAACTACATTCTAAACGAGTAAGTAATAAAGGCTATTGAAAAAAATTTTCTTCCTCTAAAATGTCTACAAAGGTTACTAAAACGAAGCGAGGGCGGGCAGTGGCCCTATACTAGAAAGTATGACAGGTATGGCTAAAAAGGTATAAACATTTATTAGGTTTTGTTTCATTATTCAAGTCCAAAGTTCACGAGTATTTGGCGTAAACTGGTTGACATTTGATTCTGATACGAATCGTAATGGGAGACGAATCATTTGACGGTTTGTTTAAATGGTGTTCGTTAAATCCAGTAGCTGATAGGCTGCGCAAGGGTAAAGGTGAATCCAGAATGTTCTATACATTGTAAACCTGTCAACAGATTATTCTATGTGAAGTGATTGGTAAGAAACAAACAGAAATGAACTCTAAGTAAGATATAGGATAGCTGCGCAGGAAAAGTTTGCAAGCAGTGATAGCCTAGTGAGTTTAAACATTGGTCTCTCGAACGGGAGTTCCTGGGTTCAAACTACCGGCACGCACCTCTAATTTAATAAGTTATGTGCGTACTAGATACTAATTATCACGTGCTACGGTAAAGGAAAACATCGTGAGGAAACCTGCACGCCTGAGAGTTCTTCCTAAAGTTCTCAAAGGTGTGTGATGTCTGCCAATCCGCACTAGGCCATCGTGGTGGACTATGGGAGGTGCCTTCACACTATGAGAGGTGCCCGAGCCCAGCAGTGGGACAGTTATGAGTTGCGATGATGATGGTGTTGTAAGATTTGGGTGTTGTTCATCCTTCAATCTCACGTGAGATTTTCAATGTTTCTAGAACAGAATAAATGTTTTATCATAAAAAAGATTACTGCAAAATTTTTGTTCTTTTTTCCAATTTTATTCGTTTGCAGAAAAATAATACGTGAAATTCAGTCTTAATCTTGTTAGTCAATAAGAGTTAAGAGCTTTGTTTCATTGACTAATTGTTAGGAGTAAGAGACAATGAATATGTGATGTAATAAGCACTACAACTACGCGCTGTAACTGAACGTGAAACATATGAGTTACTAGCATCTCTTACACCAATCATAACTCGACGATGCTATTTCCTATTAAAATGTCAGAACGAAGACGCAGCCTTATTACCATGGTATTAAGGTCCTTTTTACCCGACTGCGTATATTTGTATGTTCATTTCTTTGGCACACAGTTTAACGGATCTTAAGGTGTGTAATGTCATTGGATTCGTTGAATTTGTGAGAGTGACATAAGACTATTCATTTTGTTTTTGTTCTCTTAATTTTTCTCTTTCTTAGTAATAATGTAGTAACAATAAATTGATACTTATGATTGAGATTACTATGTAACTTCTCTTTATTGATTTTAATAGCATTGAGAGTAATAGACTTGTTATCAGTAATAATAAGATTGGAATAGCATAATTATTAGGGCCTCAGTAGGGTGTATATTGAGTCCAACTCATGATAAATGTATTTCTTTATACCTAACACAGAAGCCGAATTCTAACTTCAAGACAAAAAATTCACTAAATAGCAGTATCAATATAAATATCAAACTTATATCAAGGTATGAACTAAGTTCATGATTATGGATTCTACCGTTGACTTTTAAGTAATCCTTTAATAATTACCTTATATTGAGATCGAAATGAACTTTCAAAAGACCAAACGATGATATCAGAACTCACGCAAACAATATCGTCTCAAAATTATAGGTTTAGTTATTGAAGGTCCTAGCAAACTATGTTTACCTACTGGTTTCGCTTGTCAAATATAAACCTATAATTTTATTCTTTTTTATGGTTTGAAGATAGCAAACGAGCTGACAGTGCCACCAACCCCTGCCGCCCATGGACATCGTAACAAACTTCAAGTAGGACTAAGGGATTGTTAGTTGGTTATTGCGTACCTATATTATTCGTTTTGATTTTTTTTAAAGATAGATGCTACTCAAAAGATACCCTTTCAAGATAACAGAATATCGATAATACCTCTTACGTATTTGGTAATACTTGATTGCCCCTTTATTACGTAACTACATCGAACGGTAGTTAGTCTATCTAATTAAGTATTGATGCAAGTACCATAATAACAACGTCTCCATCACTTACAATCGCCATCAACCACTTAAATAGTGCAGGCAGTAGCAGATAATCCTCTTAGTATTTGGGTCACAGCTGGTGGTAATAAATTCTTGAGCCTGTGCTTCAGAGGGCATAAGTTAGGCCCGGTTTTTATGATTATCGTTAACATAATACAATTTCCGATATTTCCGTTGGCCACTAACCCCTCTACTAAACTACAATAGAGCAGCATGGTAGATTATGTTCTATGTCTCCTCATTGATGAGAAACACCTATAAAACAAACTAAAGTTCCGACATTTCTTTATTCGATCTTCTAGTTTGAGTTTCTTTGTAGAATGACTAATCAAATGGTCAGCTTTGTCATAATAAGATGGGCGTGGTTCTATGCCATCAAAATGTAAATCCATAGAAATCGATTAAAATAATGTTGCTTTAGGAAAATTGCTGCGGTTCACCGTCATTGTTAAGTTTATCTCTGTTTCTTAGGTTCATATTTTTTTAAAACAAACGTGAAGGTATAAAGTTAACTCCTGAACAACCTTTACCAAGTTTACTTTAAAGTCCTCTTAAACGGGTGTACTGATTTCAATGACCAAAATAGAAATATAATTTAGTGGAACCCTGTGACTTTTTTGTCAGTTGCTAGGCGGGTTGCTTGAGCATATCGTACAGATAAAGTATTGAAAACGGCGAGCTCTCTAATTAACTCATAATTAACCTACTTATTATTCTGGTAGTAGTATGTCATAAGGCATATAGGGACCCTTCGGGGACACACGAATTTAAATCCTCATTGGAATGTAACAAGTGTCTAATTATAATCTGTATATCTCTAGATTCATTATTTTCTAACAACTTCAATTATTTTACTAGAATACAATTTCTAGCCCTCACTTTTGGACTAAAAAGTAAATTTTGACAGCCATTCGGGGGCCCCGTGTGATTTAAGGCTCTGAGCCATTGCCCTACTGCTAACTCCTTCCAATTCCAACTTTAAAATCGCGCGCAGAAACCTCAAAGGGATGCGTTAACGCAGATTTGAATGTGGAATTACTCCGAAGCCACGCGCCGATGCTATATAAAGCCGGTGGTAGGTTACAAAGTCGTATTCCACTACCGACTTCCGAAGGTACACCAGCTCATCAACATGAGAATCGTTAGTATTTGTTTTGTGTTGTGATTGTGTAGTGATAGTGGCAGTTGATTTTGTAAATCGTTGCGTGCGCGTGCGCAATGTTGACATAGGTTTTCGATGACAGTTGCGAGTTTCGGTTTGCGTGTGTTGACATCGCGGTTCATCAGATGTCAAGTGGTCAAAATAGCAGTATCAAAAAGGTTTTAATAAGTGTATGATTTTGATTGTATCTGGTTACTTAAATAGTTTATGTAACGGGTGTGATTCCAGAGCATACAAATCTTTGTTCTTGGCTTTTGCTGTTTATACATGGACGTTGTTAATATAGTATCAAAACAAAAGTCAATTTTACCGTACCTTTATGTCTATCGCTATGACAAAAGTTCACGAACTTTTTAAATGATCAAAAGACACGTACCCACATGATTTACAATATACCGGATTTTGCAAAGGTTATTTTGGTATCCTGATAATGAATTACCTAATGACAAAGAAAGTTTCTCCATTTCGGTGCTAAGTTATGCAACCAAAGTTTATAATATCACATGATGATTGATTTTGTTTTCTTTGACAAGCTTCTGTAAGACGAAAATGAACTTGAAGCAACGAACTTCATCAGAAGCAACAGGTCAATGCGAAGGTCGAATTGTCTATTATTTGAATCGAATTCTCTGATAAATATTTTAATTGCTAACATTGGTTGATGCACGATTTAAGTAATTGAAGAAGATTTCGTGATCATGATTTCAAGTAATAATAATAGAGTTAAACGATTTTTCAGTTTAATAAAATAATTAAGAATTAACTTTATTACAAGCAATTGATAAACTATTTGATACAAGTCACGTATAAGAAATGAAATGCCACTTGCTTTGGGCTAAAAAATATTACACATACTTGCCATTTTGTAACGTTTTCAAATGTCTTCCGAAATGCACCTAAGAATCATTTCAATCACTCATTTGATTTCATCTTCAATTAGACTCTATTGCCCTTTTAGCAGTGTCAACTTAAAATTAATTCTCACTTCCGGGCAAGCGTTAATATGACCAGATAAAGTGTGTGTCCTTCGTCTAACTATAAACATAAATATCTATAAACGTAAATAGTATCTATAAACATAAATATCTTCGTCTATCTATAAACGTAAATGTGTGTTAATTTTATTAAATGGAGTACCTATATCACTCAGTCTCATTCCCGAACTAAGATTTCCAGTAGCTAGCTTCAACATAAATAAGACATCACAAAGAACTTACAACACAACTTACATAGGTACAAATGCCCCGTTTAGGAATTGAATCCGAAATTATAGGAGGTAATTTTTTTTTAATTCTTTTTCGATTTCACATACGTCACAAAGGCCTGCCGAGCAATGTACCGGGAAACGTTATCAATTGTTATTTACGTAATGTTTTTTTCGACTAATTTTTGTTCCGAATGCCGAGTCTATATTGTTTGGTCTAAGGCTATATCGTATATTTTTAACACACCCAAAACTCTTAAAACACTATTTAGCAGTCGGCTTTTGTTTTAATAAACATTACTTACTTCCAGATAATTCTTCTAACAGCAGCGTCGATAGCGACTGCAGCGCGTCTGGACAATGTTCATCTACCATCGCATTCAGCTTCCTCTGGTGGAGCCAACGCTGGTCTCCAGACCCCATATGATGAGGCTAGGCACTCACGATCAGACCTGACCTACGCCGCTACGGATGAAGAGCCGAAGCAACACGCCGAAATACTCAAATTTGAAAACGAAATGAACGAGGAAGGATATCACTATGCGTTTGAATCTAGTGATGGAACTAAGGCTGAACAGAAAGGTTGGTTTTGGATACTAGTTTTTGTTTTACTGCGAAAGAAGGGCTGTGTATGTGGATGTCTTTGATACACCCTACAGCCCAACCCAACCCAACGGTTGAACCCAGACGGTTTGACGGATTTGAACGTATAGAGTAGTGTCATTGAATTCGTCTCGTTCGTGAGAGCGACTGAAGCATTTTTTTTTTGTTTTTCTTTTAATAATTACCTACTAGTTATCTAACTGTGGAAGGAGGGGTTTGATTTGTCCTCAGACCAAAATTTATAATAGACTCAGTGTTTAGAACAATAAAGTGAGGTCATTTTTTCTTTTTTTTACGATTTGACATAATTATGTGTCCAAATCTACAGACCAAAAAATATATAGATTAAGACTTCGGAATATAACAAAAAAACATAACGTACTTAACAAATGATTACGTTTCCCGGTACATTGCTTAACAGGTCGCGCTCTGTGACATAGGTACGTGAAATCATAAAAAATCTAAAAAAAATACTTAATTATTTTGTTCTGTAGACTCAGTCTATACATTCCTTGGTCTGAGGAATAAATTTAATTTACATAAGAAATGAAAGTTGTGTATAGGAAATATTCAAATAACTTTGTTTCAGTAATCAATCTGATAGAATCTTCAAGAAGCCTACATGTAACGTATTAATCTAATTGCTCTATTAGCATCAATCAACGAATGTTATAGAACTGATACTTATTATTCCAGCAAAAACTCTCTTAACGCTTCCCCGCTTACATTAAATCAGCTTATTATTGCCACTTACGAAACATTACCCGTCTAGTTTTTCCTACGGAACCCTCACGTAATATTAAGCAATCCGAAGTTAAGTAATTCGCAAAGATTTGTTAAAATTGTTAAGCTTAATAAGGAGTCGAATGACCTCGGAAACGTACGTTGAATTTATTATTTTAATTTAACTACTGAGCCAGACCCGTAGTTTTGATTAGAAAGATAGGATTTTCATGCAATGACTTCTTTACTTAGGTCAAGGCTTCTCAAAGTTGTACTCGACCCCCAGAAGTTTCTAAATTGAGTCGTGATATTTAATACGTGATAGTAATTTCATCATGGCAGCATATCAATAGTACAATATTTACAAATAATCCTAGCTTTCTAATTTTACCTACATTAAATAATGTCTTCATTGCTTACTTTATTATCTTCTAGAATTAATTTTTAAAATAAGACTAATTATCACAGTGCATCTCAAATTATTAAACTTTATAACACCGGCAAGTAAACAATAAATATCAATCAAAATTACCAATTAATCTGGATTAAAAAAACTTTAAATTCCGGCATAGATACTTAAAAAACGTAATTTCATCAGTAACATAAAAATTAACATTACCACCTATTTCCCAATTACAGGTCAAATCCTCAAAGGTGAGAAACCCGAGGAAGGCTCTCTCCAGGTGTCGGGAGCGTACTCCTACATCGGTGACGACGGCCAGACCTACTCCATCTCGTACACTGCAGGCGAGGGTGGGTACCAGCCGACTGGTGACCACCTACCCACCTCACCACCCATCCCGGAAGCGATACTAAAGAGCTTGCAACTCAGCGCGGCTGAAAGTAAGTTTTCTTTGGTTACTAGTTAAACGGAGTTATGGTTAATGCGCACGTCACTAGCGATCATCCCATCTCCATGAAGCACGTGAACTGTCAATTTGTTTTTAAATGTACAAAAAGAAGAATTTTACTAGTGAGCATTGACGACCAATCGCTTGATTTCTAAGGGGCAGTTAGTAAGCAAGAGAGTAACCAACTGCGACAAACTTCAAAAATCACTAATGCATTGTCGAAGAAATAGAACTTAGCTCTAATCTTGTAGAGAATATTGAAAACAGACAGCTACCTATCGAGTCAGATAATAAATCCGAATCAGCTAGGGATCCTGTCATATAAATATAATAAAATTTAATAGCAATCCAGTCTCCGTCCATCCGTAAGAGAAATCATTGTTTGACGACCCCGTAGCCTAGTTGGTAGTGACTGCCTGCGAAGAGAGGGGTCCCGGGTTCGATTTCTGGCCGGGGCAGATATTTGTGTGACAAATAAAATGGGTCTCGGGTCATGGGTGTTAGTGATGTGTTATTTGTGTTGTCAATGCCACCCGCGACACAGGGAATCCTAGTGCGGGGGTATGAGTGTGTTGGCCTTTATTATAAATTATAAATAAAAAATAAATAAAAAAAATTGTCAAAACGTACGGATGAACCTTATTTAATACTATTGCAATATTACAGCTATGTTTTGTTGCTATTACCTTAGCTACAGGCGTTCAGGCGTTGATTATTATTATTTTTTTGTTTCAGGTAAATACGACAGTCAAAAAAGTAGTTATGACGCAGATGCAGGTTACTAGATTATTATCATAATAATTATGATAATATAATAATAATGTAGGTACCTAATTATTAGGTCCATGTTGTACAATTGAATACATTTTGATGTAGGTACCACCTACCATGATCCTTGCCTATTTTGTAGTAGGTACCTACTTGTGTAATTAATTGTACAATTTTAACTAAGTGTTCAATTAGTGTAATGTTATATTTTTAAAATAAAAGTGTAAATATTATAATAATTAATTTAATCGTTAGTTTTATTGTGTACCTACTTTTTTTACTGCCCTCTTGACAGATCTATTCTTATTTGTATTATAAATCTGTAACGTAGTCTAGTCATTGTCACTTATAGATAAAATTAGCTTCAAAAGCGTTCTAGAAGAATTATTTTCCCTAGATTTTTTTTGAACAGAAAATAAATGTTACGTAACACGTTGTTTAACCCCCCTCACCCTATGTATCGTAACATTTTACAATACCCTCCCCTCTCCCAAATTGCGTTACGTAATACTTGATAGGTCCCAAAGATGTAGTTTTCACTAACGCCTACTGAATAATACAAGCAATGTTAATAATACACTTATACCAGTCGTGTTTGTTACAATAGAACTAGGCACTTGGTAGCCGCGCTGCGGCAGCCAGACATACATTATCTACCTACAATGTATTTGACAAAACAGTGTATCGATATTATATTTGGACAGGCTGGATGCACTCAATAATTTGACCACTAGATCCTAGAAGAACAGAAATTAATCAGCTACGCCTCAGCTGGGAATCAATCCTGGTACGTGATGTTACAATGACAACCATTGATTTTTAAGGAGGTTTATTAAGTTAACTTAAAGACCGGATAACTACATAAAATAAAAATGAAGAATGAAGATAAATCGACATATTAGTAAATTACCTACATGTATTTAAAATTAGACAAACAGATAGACACAATATTGATCGAGTTGTGTTTGTTAGTAAATACTTTGTTACTGCAACCAAAAATCAATCAATCTTTGCGTTAACTATGTAGTTATCATTAAATCAGTTAAGTCACAGTGAGTTTAGTCTTCTGACTAACAGTTACAACTAGGTACGAGTATTACTCATACTTAGTTAAAAATCATTATCGAAGGAAGTCGTTAAATCGTATGTAATTTAGTAGATAACTACCATAGATATTGAGTTCATATTATTATGTATATTCGGTTTTTAATGTGATTACCCGACAAACGGGCTAAATGAATGTGGCTTCAACTCATTTAATGGCCCACTACTGAGCATGAAATTCTCCTCATTACTGAGTCTAGGACACCACGCTGCTCCAGTGCAGATTGGTGGAGGGGTTAGTACTCAAACCAAGTGTCGGAAGTTTGTATGACGCCCGAGGACTCAGGAATGGTTTAACTATATTTTATTATCTCACCTATCTAAGGATAGCAACCATAACCAACGGCTTACTTAACATACCCCCTGAAGCACTGAAGCGTACTAAATTAATTTTTTTTTTAAGCGTAAATTTTTTTTATGGCAAGTCAGGATTTTCTAAAATTTAGGTTAAAAAAACGAGAGTCGAAAGCGGGGCATAGTAAGAAAGGATATTAAGTAATCAGAGGTTTTGAAAAAAAAAAGTTTATAAAAATCAGGGACTTCTTGCCAAAAGAGAGACGTCTGGCAACGACACATCACGTCACCTTTCCAACCGCGCCAGCAATTGATGATTTCGTTGATAATTTAATAATCACTAATCGACAAAAGTTAACGACTTAGAGCGCTCTAGGTACGAATTACGTGTATTACATTATAGGTTTTTTATTCTCTAGTAGTTTTACATGGATTCCGTTCCATCTACGAGTACGCTCATTCTCATTTCCTTCCTATGAACTCTATGAGCTGCGATTTCGTCGATTTTAAATATAAATAGATCAAATACCAAGTATTTTTTATCGCATTTACCTACATGGTCAATGAGCCATTGTGTCGTATGATTATGTAGTACCTACGAGTAAGAGAGGAATTACCTAGATATATTATAGGTATTACTATTGCAATAATTAATTCCTCTCTTTACTGGCTGGTCCGGTAGACGTAGTCTTGCAACTTTTTTTATCAGCTACTCCAAATCCCAATCCCAAAAATTTGGGAATAAAAATTTTTTTTTATCCCAAATTCTTTTTATCAGCTACTCCAAAGTTTCTAATAGTTTGGTTAGTGCCTTGGAGAAGCTGGATTTTAGGATTAGGTAGGTACATAATATTATATAAAAAAACCCTAATCGTAAATTTAAACTACTTAAGACCTCATTAAATAAACCTCTTACTAAAATCGGTCCAGCCTTCGCATTATAGACCCGTCATAACAAAGTTACGGACAAGGCGCAATTGATCTAATAAAGGCAATTAATGATGATTTCGTGGAACGAATTGTATAACCACTAGTCTGTATAACTTGTAATTGAGAATCTAGACGACGCCATACGGATGTATCAATGAAGTCATCGAAGTTAGTGATGAATACAGTTTTAGTTTATGACCGCGAAACTGTGTCACTATTTTTAGGTTTTATTCTTTGACGTAGTTCCATCCCAGTATTCAGGTGAGGTGATTTAGTTCTTTGGTGGGATCTTGGGCTACTATTCTGGTAACTTCGAAAACTCTAATCAAGTCGCAGTTGTATCTCTATTTTGTACTGAATACTTAATTAAAAACTTGTTATGCTCTTATTTTTAAACGAGAATGTTCGATAAAAATAACAATACAGAAGTCTACTGTATTTGAAGTATTTAAAAAAAAGAGCTTAACAATTATACGATAGTTATAGAACATAGTACCTACTCACTAAAATATAATCGTTAATAATTAATTTCATTGATAACGACATCCTCAAAGCCTTGCTTGTAATTGATTGTATAGAAATATGACCGAAAATACATTCACCTAATGCCATTACGTCATAGATTACGTGATAGATTACGTCATAGTAAAGGTCAAGATTGAACCAACACTCACTGTCATTGTGTAGAGGTCAAAATAGTGGACTTAAACCTTACATAATTCAGTTAACAATCACGTAATAAAATATACAGTTCACATACTAGAATTCTGGGCATACATCCTTCTGCCACATAATCTTGTGTCTTATCAGTAGTTTGTTTCATTACTTTTCTACATCAGGTACTTCCTACTTTCAATCTTCTTATACATACTTACATAGTAATCGCCATGGACAACTTTTCTTATGTCATCATTTCAATATTTCAAATAGTTTAGTTGGTCCATAGGTACTCAGTAGTCATAAAATATGATCTAAAATACATCACGAAATGTTCTTTTAAAGTCAGTCCAGCAGTTCAGGAGTTTAGCAATAAACACACGTACCTACGCGTATTTATGTACGCGTACGTATTTTACCCATTACGAATAGAAGTCCAGTCGACATTTCTGTGACGTTTTTCAAGGAAGATTTGATATAACGAGCGCGTCATCATAATTCTTTGCGCGAATGGGATTATCCGGTTACAAGTATTTTGAAATTATATTTATAGCATTAATTAGTTAAGTCAATATCCTTATTAAACGAATATTTACGTAATAATAAAATCTTTTGCACTTATGCTTCCTCTTAATTCGGAAGCATTAGCGTAGACCTAATAAATTGTCCTTAGTATTGGAGATCGTGACACTTATCATTATTACTAATCTTCTTCACAATTTTGAGTCCTTATAATTCTAAAAGCCTTTTGTTTTATGACCCATATATTTATGCCAAAGGAAGTTATGTCCCAAAAGGTATTATAATCCAAAATATGTCTTTGATGCCCTTTACAGACGAAGAAACCCCAAACACCTGAAAATCGAAACATTTAAACACCTTCCCTTCATATTTGATGTGAAACATCTATAGGCGCAGGTATAGACTTGATCGTTGGCGTGGCGACGGGTCACCAAGTTATACTAAGGTTATTTATACTTTATGTATGGTTATATACATTTTTATACAGTCTATATACATATTATGTAATAGAGTGTACGGTGTGCCGACGTGTTGCCATGCGCAACCTACAACGCCACGCTTAATATCGACTTGTTAAATGTATCTAAATAAAAGTTTAATGTCACCATTTTCTGTAAGATTTTTTTATGTTAATATTAACGTAGGTACCTACGTAAGAATTAATAAGAAGTAGAGTAAATAGTGGGACTGTAAATTGAATTATCAGTAACATTAAAATACTGCATAAATATCACTTATTTTTGCGTGTTATCTCTTTTAGCCCGTTTATTTTTAATACTAAGTTAACCTTGATATCATGAACTTTTATCTGCATCTCGTGTTAAGTAATTTTAATTGGGCCATGTAGGAATTTAAAAAGTTTTAGTGCGAGTATTGACGGTATGGTCCAAGGAAGGGTGGTCCCCTAACTTTAGTTTTAGTTATTTTTAGAAATATTTTTTGTTTGACTGTTTAATGTCTTTTTGTTTGTTCGGAAACAGCAAAAACTGTAGAGGGGAATGGGACAAAAAAATTGCCTGTTTTGAAGAATATTAATCTTCTTTATAAAAACTAGAGTAGGTACGTGTGTTTGTCAATAAAATGCACGTAAACGCCTGAATCGATAGATAAAAATTTCGTAAAGCATTTCAAAGGGCCCGAGTAAGTATTAAGGACAGTTGCACCTGGTAACTTTGGAGGGATTAACTAAACTATTAGGTAAATTTTAACGTCGTCTTAGCAGACGTTTCTTAGTAAGATGAGCATTTACTAAAGGTGCTTAAAATGTAAAGGTCGTAAAGTACCTGATGAGGAGACTAAACGATCAACCAAACTTAACGAAATAGAATAATGTGCAAAACAAAATCTGCTTGGTCTTGCAGTAGATGTTTAAGACTCTATTATATCAATATCATATTAGTAGGTATAGTACAGACTAACCGCTATGACATATTATCATACAATAGACGTATCCAGGTAGACTTAAATCAATTCTTCCGCATGAACTAGTTCGTAAAATCTTGTCTATTAATTCAGACTGGGTGCAACCATCCGGAATTTACGTCAGGGATCCTGATCCGGAACAGACAGTTTGGGAGCAGTGGGTTGAAAGAACCAGGTTTAAGTTGCGATAAAGTGAAAAGAAATAAACTTATTCCAGGTAAGCCGATATCAAAAAAGTATCGGTACATTGACAACCCATTGAAATCCGTCGAGCCGTTGTGACTGTAGGGCATGCCAAAAAAATCGACATTAATTCATTCATTTACATACATACGCTCCAAATACCTTGTGCAGTCGGGTATTAACATTTTCGACAATTTAACATACAATTTTCCTCAAATAATTATCTTCTATACAGACACCATTTACGCTTAATTACGTGTAGCTATAGACGTTTATATACGCAAGAGGAACTTTATGGTCACCGTTGTTCCTCAAATGTGCACTTATTCATATAATTAAACGGCCGTCTTGCACCCCGAGCTTAAAGTCAAGCGCGACTTTGAACCAACTACTCGTGGATTTGTGTTTTGCGGAATTGTGCAACAGTTTTTTGTGCTATTTACATTTTGTGTTATTTACATCGTGTTATTTAGATTAATACAGTTTATACTGTAGACATGAAGTTGGTTTTAGTGTTATTGTTATTTGTGTCTGTGGAATATGGAGCAGGAAGAATTGTAAGTGTTTTGAAGGAGTAAATTTTGAACGTATTTTATTTGGTTTCGTTGTTTGAAAATTTTGTAGTTGAAAAAAAAAAATTTTAGTGGTGAGGTTTTTGCAAGCTGAAATTTTGTTTTTTATTGTTATTGAAGTTATTTTAATTCACTTGCCAGTTAACTACAAGGTATCTCTTTTATCTTATTTAACGGGGCCACATCATTCAATTTTTTTATGTAGGTACCGACTTTTATAAATAAAAATAATAGAAGTCTGTTACATTTTTTACAAAATGTTACGTACTTTTTGGCAGTAATTAAAATGTGGAACAGAAAAGCCGATTAGGTACTAGCTATTTTAAATTTGATCCTGGAAGAATAACTTACAAATTTTACATTATGGTATTTTTTTTTAATCAGCTACACAAAGCTCCTATTACGACGGCTTGCCAAAACATTTAAACTAGTGAAACAACTCGATAAATAAAAAATTAAAAAGCTTACGAGCTCTACTACTCACCATTATGTTAATATAAACAAAATGTATACTAAAATAGCATTCAGACACCTCAGTATAGTCGAAAGCGAAGTGCATACCAACTGGTACACCACATGTGTACTCTGCCACATGTGAATGCGGATGAAATAATATTCTGCAGTCAATGACCTTTTATTGCTAACTACGGTTAAGCTTAATTATTTCAAGCTTCGTCTACTTGCAGTTTCAGTGTTTATTTTTAGGGTTCTACGTAATGGGAACCTTTGGATCCTCCTGTTAGACAGTCGTTTTATAATAGTACTGTTTTTGAACAGCAATCGACTTTTGATTTAATTATGTAGAATGTAATTTAGTTAGGATACCTATATTAACGTCAAGTGAGATCTACAATCTATGAATCGATATACCCACAACCAATTGTTTTAACTTTTTATGTTACTCACATGCAAAGTTCCAAATATAACTAAAACATGTTACAACTTATTTCTGAAATATTTTTTAAGACTTGAAAGTAAATCCGAATTAAAAAAATATAACAGTTATAGGTTAGTAGTTCCCAAATTGGATTCAAAAATTCCGGATTTATTGTTTACAAACAATACACTTGATAGGTTTTAAATACACGGTCATAAACTGTTACAGTTGAAATGAAAGTTCTCCGAAAAGTTAAAGGGGTAACATAAAGGAATGTCAGGTGAATTATTTTCCTTGTAAATGATTGTCTACTTTTTATATTACCTTACAACAGTGGCAATCAGTGGCTTATAAAAAAACTGACCAATGGATATATGAAAAAAAAATACATTATGTAGGTACGCATGTTTTTTTTTCACGTTTTTAACAGTAGAAATAGAGCGACGTGTTTCATTAATTTACTCGTTATCGTTATGAACTAGACGACGCTCGCGGTTTCGCCGCGGAAAAGAAGTAAAAAATATATTGGATTGATCTCAAGGGAACTTATAATCGGGATAAAATCTATCCTATATCCTATTTGTGGATGAAAACTACAATATGTATGCCAAATTTCAGCTTAATACGTTCAACGATTAGAACGTGAAGGACTTACAAACATCCAAATATCCAAAACATCTTTACAAACTTTCACATTTACTCGTATAATATTAGTAGGATTAGTAGGACTATCTTTTCTTCTCTCCTGATCCAGTAGTTTTAAAATTATCAAACTCTGAGTCAGACATAAATTTTGTTTCATACACCATAACGTAATAATAAAATTACGTTATATACCTATCTGACTACCTCACAAGTTACCGCGACATAGACTATGACGTAAGCAATGACGTCACATGATTTAAAATTAGAAAACAACTCCATATAACAAAGTACCTACCTATATTCCGTTTCCATAAGGATAAGTGAGTTACATCAGTTCTTCCAATTAACAATGTATTGGCTATATTTCTGCGTGCTGTGTCAATGAACTATAGATTGCAATAGAATGAAAATTACTATCGCGCTGAAAATAGATAATATAGGTACAATTTTTTTTTATTGGCAATTAGCAATTTATTTGACAAAAAAACGAGTTATTTTGTAGTGATCTTTATTGCCCATGGACTATACTGACAGTAACTGATGAGTTTTCGACCAAGAAAAAATACTTAGTTTATCATTGATAAGTAGTCAAATAATTATTTTGAAATTTAAAAAATATATAGGGGCGGATAATTCTATAGCTAATGTCACTCCCTTAAGAAATCATCTTAAAAGTCGCCGGTTACCTAGTAAAATTAATTTTAATTCGAAGCTATGTTTTTTTTCATTTTCAGTCTACTATTACGCTATACGAGTCGTCAGTACTTTAATAAAATTAATTTTAATTTGAAGTTTTTTTTTTTTTCAATCGACAGTAAGACCTAATCGTTTCATTTTCAGTCTCCTGTTACGCTATACGGGTCGTCAGATTTTTAATAAAATTCATTTTAATTTGATTTTTTTTTTCCAGTCGACAGTAAGACCTAATCGATCCACATCAGTCCAGTACTTCACCAAGCAAACCCAACCAATTACCATCAATATACTGGTCCACATGGATCCAGCTCTAACGGCTAAGTTGGCGAAACAACACGCGTCGAAAAACAGAAGAAAACTGAAGGGAATATCCCGAAATATCATAATGGATGTGCAAAGATTCTTCAAACATCGCAGCTTAAATCAGACTATAAGGTAGACGAAGCTTTCTTTTGTTTTTATTGACTTCTAATCATGAATAGTCCATAAGGGTGCATACAGATGTAACATGTTGTATAACTTCTGTTATATAACACGTCCACATTATCTAACATTGTTGTATCACAATGCAACATATAACAAGACCGTACACACTAAAATAACATTGCAATATAACAATCTTAAATAACAAGCCAATACGTGTCAGTTCTGCAGTGCTTTTAACAATAAAAATAAAAGTTAAAACAAAAAAAAGTTATAAGTATAACAATGTTGTAAAAAATAATAACATGCTATATAACTTGTTTTTGTAACACATGTCGTCCACATTTATAAAACATGTTATTTAACTATGTTTTATAACATGTTTTGTTATATAGTCTGTACGCACCTTTAGATACCACAGATTAGAGAATAGTTACTTTGTCCATTACTGAGCAGTAACTCTTCTAATAACTAAGGAGGCCTAGAGCATATTCGACCACGCTGCTCATCTTTTTTTTTACCAACTGAAATTAGCTTAACTGGTCATTAAAAAAATACATCTTAAAATAAAAAATAACTCCTACTCTCATGAGTACCTTACCAGTTTTTTTGTTCTAAAATATTTTTAACTTTTTACTTTAAAAAAGGACAAAGTCAATGAGTAGTCACAGTTTTAAGTACCTACTCCAATCTTCATAGTCCTTCACGTGCTGATATTCACATACTTCCAAATAATAATTTCAGATTTAGACTGATGGATACAAGATTTATAAGGAATAACGAGAAGGTGATACAAATTGATGAAAATGGCAGCAAATACCTGAAGAGCTACTGCGATTGGCAGAGCAAGAAAAAGAATTTTATGAAGAAGCATTACTATTCTGTGTTGCTGACTGGCTTGGACGTTTTCTACGTCAACAGTCGTGGTGAAGAAATTAGGAGAAGTACAGGTTGGTTTACTATTTGATCAAATAAGTCTTGACGTACACCAGGCAGTTTAGTTTAGCTTAATATTTAAGGAATTCGTGGCTGCCTATGCGGGCTCCCATACGTCATAAATGTTCATTTGGCTGCTGAAGGCCTAGCATAAATAAACACCAGGCTTTGAGTTGAGTGCGACAGTCCTAAGAGGCAGCAACTAGTCTTTCAACCTACTTCGAGTGAAACAAATACAAATTACTAACTAGACTACCTACTAGTACGAGTATTTACCAACAAGACTAAGCCACTAAGCCTTCTAACTTCTCCAAATCATTTACTAACAAATTAACAAACACTAATATTCTCCTAGACTCCTGTAACTTAGACATGGATATACATTTGAAAAACATTACCCCTTATGACACAGTTGAAAAAAATGGGTGACGTAAAGTCCTGCATAGTACCTAACTCCATCGCTCGTGTACCATGTACCTGTACCATTAATAGGAGGGATGTTAAAACAAATCAAGAGCGAGTGACTAATCATTCATTTATTTCCATTTCAGGTCGTAGTTACATGTCCAGTATGTGTAAGGTGGATAAAAGCTGC
>LGAG01000183.1:227714-243424 GCA_001278395.1 Lerema accius
TTGAGCAATCGGATACAGTTAAGAGATATCTTATACTTCTGTACCTGTAAACTATTTAGTTATTACCATCGTATGTTATTACAATGTTCGACATAAAGTTCCTAATATGCAATAGTATCACATGCACCGAAAAAAATTGTATTTTATACAGCTCCATCTATCCTTATACCCTGTTTAACTTTCTTTGTTAACGATGCGCAGTGCTACACAAAACTACTACACCACTAGAGGTCGCTAGTAGTACCTAAAAAATTGAATAGGTACCTGTAGTTTTCTTTTCACGGCTAACCCATACTTACATAAGTATTTAATCCGTAATTAAAATAATAAAATGAATAATGTCCTTCGTATGAACCTACTAAGAACCTATTAAGTACCTACGTATTAGGTAGGTACCTATTAAGAAAGATAATGCTTACTCGTTAAAGTACATCCATCAAATTTCTTATTCCACACATATCTATTTTCAAAACTCACACACACAAACGAACCTAAAGTTCTCCTTTTCCTGTCGTCAAATAATGGCACTGTACAATATGTAGATGCCAATGCAAAAATACGTCAAAATGATATTCGTTTTCAACCAATATTTAGCATAATGTTTTGTCCCTTAATTCGTTCGTTCGTAGTGGTTTCTATTCTATCAAACTGTTATAGCAACTGCATAGAGCATGCACCATCGCGATTCAACGGACTTATACCGCCAACCTCCTCAGCTAATTCACTTACTGAGAAAACTCACTAGATGGCGCTGTGTGTAGGTACTTTACACATAGTATCAAAGTAAAGTAAACTAAAGTTTTTGGAGGCAACAGAATTGCCTAGACATTAACAACGGCAATGAATACAATATTACCTCACTTGGTAATAAAATCCGTTAAGATGTTTAAAAGAAATAAACATAAATACGAGTAAACACATTATACGTATTTAAGAGGGACTGAGTACCTATGGTTTAGGACTACATTTGTACCCAGTAGGTAAGATGAGATTCACGATACGGATCCCGCGGGATTGAAAAATAATCCCACAAATATCACTATTGAAAAAATCTTTTGGAAATGCATTCCCTACTTCTGCCCATGACCCGAGAACAAACATTTATCTGTCACATAAATACCTGCCCCGGCCGGGAATCAAACGCTTCGCAGGCACTAGGCTACGGAGTCGTCAGTGTGGTTTAATAATAAAAAATAAAAAAATCTTACAAGGTACTTACCTACTATAACAATTTAATTTACTTCCAGTTTGGGCGTATACCACGACGGAGCACCATATAATCACTGTAACAGCAACCATATAATGAACAGCAAGTATAACGGCCGTGGCCACCCAAAGACTTGGTCGGTGTGCAGCCAAGACGCTCTCAAACGATACTTACAGTAAGTTTATAGAAAGTTCTAGAAGTTCTAGAATTTTTAACTACTTAGATCTACTCAATCACGATTTACTTATCTTATTTTACAACGATATTCCTACATAGTTGTATGGATCACGGTTACAGAATCATTTTTTAAGTAGAGCCAAGCTTCGTATACTTAACTCCCTAAATGTATAACATAGTCAAAATATTTGCTTTGACAGTAGCCAGTATCTATAGTAAAAGTAATAGTTTATTTAAGACAACTAATTGTTTATCAGAAATGTATTGATGGCTTGATGAAGCCGGTCTATAGACAAGCCCAAGTGTTTCTAAAATGTATATAGACCATGATAAAATGAACACAATTGTAGTGATATTTCTGCACGTAGGCAACGCCATTAAACAATCATAAATCACTGATTACCAGCGCCATCTGTTGCTGCAACGAAGAAAACCTACTAATTCATCATTCTTTGTTTCAGGAGCAGCAGATCGTGGTGTATAAAGCCTGAAAACAATCGATAACGATGTTCGAACCAGTCCAATTCAGTGCCACTCTACCTCCGTTATAAAATTGACATGCTTTGTGATATTAGCATTTATTAACAATACTTTACAATAAATACCTCATACCTAATTAATAGATAAAATGTACTTTATTTCTTAATAACTTTTTTATTTACCTGAACCCATTATATTGCAATTTAGTTAAGGTTGTAACTTAACCAAAAAACAATAACAGACAAGCTTCTTAGGTCGAAATATCACCATAAACTTTTTTGTTAAAATGTAGATTATCTAGAGACTCGCTTGATACTCTTATAACTGGTCGAAATAAAATGATATTTTTTTTATACCCCATTTTCTTTTCATTTTTTTTTAAGATTGTATGAGGTTCGGAAAATAATTTATAAAGCTCGCCATTTATTAAATTTATTGGTATCACAAAGTTTAAATAAACTAAGTAATATTTTAGAAAACAAACCCCACTGCTGAAAGTTGGGTGATTTTTCAGAAAAATTATAAACACTTTCACAATCCTGACGGACGAACATACATACATACACACTCTCGAAAAACGTTTACCCGTAACGTACACATTGATATTCGCTCCACAATAATAATAACTAACAATACTACAAAAGTACTTTCCCTGGTACCTACCACTTTCAGTTTTATGTTTCTAAAGAATACCAACGTGGTTTTATGTGAGACAGACAGACGTGTGGAGAATTCAGTGGTATTCTTTATACATTATTATTCTTGAATAGTTTCTGAGCATTCGGATACTGGTACATAAATAACTTTCTTGGAAACGTGGTAGGTATAGAGAAAACGAAGTTATTTTAAAATCAGATAGAATACTAAAGTAGGTACATAATATTATACAAAATCTCCACTTAAAATGTTTTCTTATAATATACGTATCATCTACATCCTAGGTTCCTAACCTGGGGTAATTACCCCGCGCAGGGGTAAATCAACTATTTTACGAGGGTAACGAAGGGCCTAATTATTAGGATCGTAAAATAAAAAGATACAGTAAAATGTTGTTTGTTTTAAAGACGGGGTAAAATCAGTTTTCCTCATAGGTCACAGGGGTAACGATATTGAAACAAGGTTAGGAACTGATCTACATGATATAAGTACCCAAACTAGAGACTATAGATAAGTGGGATATCAATTCACCTCTCAGTTAGGACTTTAGGGAAGTCGTTCTTGAGAATAAGTAGTAAAAATAAAAGCAAATTATAAAATTAATAACTTAAGTCATTTTAGCAAAGAAGACGAATCCAATGCCACTAGGCGTAGATAGTAAGCAAAATTAAACACAGCCTTTCTTGCTAAGGTAACTTAATTACCTCTTAATAAATAAAAAAAATGTAGTAACAATCGCGATTCAATAAAACTGACGAAATATCAAAATCATTACAAAGCAAAACATGATGAACACGCTTCTGTCTCTTGAAATATGTTTATTTTTCTATAATTATCGAGTGGAATTTTACGTCTATGAGGCTAAAAAGACAGCCAATGTAGGTATTGTTAATGGTTATCGATAACAAATTTTTCAAATTAGTATACGTCTTTTTAATAAGAAGATTACTAAGCAGAAATACGATTTACCCGTTTCTGCTTCCTAAAAAATATTATTATTAATATTCTCCTCTTTCAGATACTCTTTAAAGTAGTGTCAGTAGTAATGATAATCTGTTTTCTGTTGTCTTATAGCTCGTCTGTCAGTCGTTAGCGCGATGTATCTCGACTACACCGCCGCCACTAGTTATAGACTATAGACTCAGCAGTGCCCGCTGTAGATGGCAGCACTGTCGTCATTACGATTACTATACAACAGAATGTGTTCGTTATGTGAGTGATTGATGTGTTGAATGGTAGTTAGTCATACAATTTTTATTATTCCTAGTTAATTCAAATCCTTATATATCAATATAGCTGTGTTATGAATCGGTGTGGTTTTACTATGATAACTGTATTGTCACCGACCTCAAAATAAATTCTATGTCCCTAATCCGTTATTTCGTACTTTTAAGTTTTTGAAATTCGTTTAATTTTTTTTTAATTATAATTTTATCATACTTTTTAAGATTAAAGACGTATTCACATCAAAGTCAAGAAAATTAAAGAAATATTTATTGAAAAACATTATCAAGGAAAAGAGTATTAATCTTCTGCCTCGTCAAAAATATTCCGGGACTAGTGGAATAGCATTAATCTATGGTGAATATTCTGTTTGATGAACGCTATATATCCACATGTTAGGTCAGTCGTTAGCGTGATGTATGTCGACTACACCGCCTGCCAACGTTAGTTGAAGATTATGCAGCGCCCGCTGTAGATGGCAGCACTTTACTGATCAGTATAAATAATTTGGAACAGTACGTGTTCGTAAAAGAGTGACTATGTGTTGTATTCTATACTAGGAGGTAGTTTTTATAAAGTAAGGTTTTATGCTCAAATAGAACTTATACATATAAGTAAATTTAATTTTTGCAGAAGTAAGAGATTATTAAAGAAGATGATTAAGCAGTTTTTTAAGTTACTGCTTCTTCAAAAATTCCTGTAACCGATATTAAACCTTACGCGAAGTTAGTTTTGTAGTCCCAACGATGCTCTATTTTGTAGCAACATAGTCGTGCAGTCGTTAGCGCGATGTATATTGACCACACCGCCTGCTAACGTTAGTTGTAGACTATCCACCGCCCGCTGTAGATGGCAGCACTGTACTGATCAGTTGATACTACTAACTATTCAAGAGTTAGCAATAAAAGTGTAACATGTATTTAATTAATTTTTTTGAATTAAAAAATACTTAAGATTATTTTTAGGTATTAAAAAAATACACGTTATTTAGGGGGAGGGGGGGGGTAGTCTTGAACCTCACCATGTATCACCAAGGGAGAGGGGGGTGTAGAAATGTCAAAAAGGACATCACGTGATTAATTGCCCCATATTTTGTATTTGTAACCTATATTGGGAGAC
This sequence comes from Lerema accius, assembly GCA_001278395.1. Taxonomy (NCBI): domain Eukaryota; kingdom Metazoa; phylum Arthropoda; class Insecta; order Lepidoptera; family Hesperiidae; genus Lerema; species Lerema accius. The sequence continues at coordinate 232,579 of LGAG01000183.1, forward strand.
GGTTTGTAGTAGTACTTGTTGTAGATGGCAGCACATGTAACATTACTTTTAATTTTTACTCTAATGTTCCAGAAGAAGGGGTTTTCTTTGAGCGTATGTATGTATGTATGTTCCTTTCTTTTAGAACTTTCTACAACCTAAAAGACTTGACGTATTACATTACAGTACTGTATCTTGTAGACATACAAGCTTAAGTTTTAAGACAAACATAATTATATTTCTTTTTTGATTAAATTATATGAAACAAGATTTAAAAAACAAGCGGTAGAACAATAAAATGGTTCGTAACAGAAAATGTCTGCAAATGACCAATAACAGTATAGTAAAGTAAATAAAACTGAAAGTATAATTTGCAGCGAAAGTTAATAAATTAAGCGAATTGCGAGTAAAAGTTACGACGAATCTGAGAGTTCTAGTGCCTTACTAATGGTATGCTTCCACATGAAAAGTTTTAATTATTGTTATACAAGCAATTACAAAATATAATTATAATTATGAGCGTGTATTACACATAATTGACTTTTAATGTCCTATGAAAGTGAGGAAGTTGTTTGATTTTAACACCGTAATTTGATGTCATTTCAATTTCACTCACACTTCTTTTAGGAGTAATATCACAGTAGGTACTTGAAACAATAATCGCTGTGGGTAGTTTGAAGCAGTCATACATGTATGAACTGCTTGCTTCAAGCTCCTCGTGTATGGCGGTCTGACATTACGCAACTTGAATCTACCAGTGTTATTTACTTAAAGATCGTATAATTAAAAACAAAAGTCTATGTCACTGACATATGAAGTGAGCCTTAAGGTAGGTAAGTTACTTCAAACGTTGAAATCCGTCAAGCTGTTAAGACTGTAGAGCGTACCAAAGAAATGGACATACATACATACGCTTAAAAAGCATTAGCCTCCGTAAAAAAACAGTTTATTTTTTTATTTCACACAGCAAGAAGCGACTTTGTTTTATACTATGTAAAGAAGAGTAATTGAATCAACGTAACCTGAAGAAGTATTTCGAATTTCTTTCTTTGTTTTAACAATGAGTGAGTCCCTTGACCTATAAACCATAGTCGAGTGACCCACAGTGACACGGTACCTACCTGTACCGTTATTGACACTTTCATTAACTGACAATGAGACAAAGCCGAACGGTAACTACGTCGACCGTGACGGTAATATGCAAGGAGTTATGTACCTTAACTTCCTTGTTTTAAGGTCCAGAAAAGCTGAAAGTAGAGGAGCAATTTTCTCGGAACAACGGTGAAAAGAAAGAAAATTGTTGCCGAAAATGGTTTAATTTTCATAATGATCACAGAAGTGCTCAAAAGCAATCTTTCAGCACTTTTAACAGGGTTGTCATCCGTGGCCGTTTAGATGTCTTCTTTCCCGGATTTTTAAAGGCTTGGAGGAGGCGTGTTTAAAAACTTTTCGTATCCGGGAAAGCCGGTCAATTAATAAATAAGCAACACATTAAAACAAATCTGAATGAAGCACTATATTCGGAAATCGCATTCAACCTATTAAGCGTTAGATTTATAAAAAAGAAACGTGAAATTCATGTAACTGTAATGTTATTCATAGATGGCCTTTTATGCCCCATTTTTTATGGCCGGGGAAAATTCAGTATTTTTCCCGAATACCTATTCGGGCTATGCAAAGTTTTCGTCCGTAAACGGAAATGAAGATGCAGCTCTATTCGTTAGAAGCTCGTCTATTAGTGAACTTTGGATACTTTATTCTTCCGTTCAGTACTGACAATAGTTTTTTCTTATTTCTTCCTTTCTTTCTTATATTACTTCCTGGCTAGTTGGCTAGTTAGTTTACTATCTCTTCATCACCTGTGGAGATGTTTTAACAGTAATTGACGTAAAAGAAAGAACGTTAATGTAGTGGTTGTATGTTAAATTAAACTTCATTGTTCTTAACGCGTCAATTATGCAAATTCGCTATGTAGGTATCCTACAACCCGTACGACTTAGCTATGAAACTTTACTATCATAGTTCTATTTGCAAAAATCTTGTTTTTTATATGACTACTAGACGTCGCCTGTGGTTTCGCCCGCGGAAGAGTAGTTTAAAAAAATATTGGATTTATCACAAAGGAACCTATAATCTGGATAAAATCTATCCTATGTCCTATTCTTGGATGCAAACTATATCTGTGCTAATATTCAGCTTAATCCGTTCAACGGTTGAAGCGTGAAGGATTTACAAACATACAAAATATATCCAAACATCTTTACAAACTTTCACATTTTATAATATTAGTAGGATATTAGTAAGATGTAACCCTAAAACGTAAATAATAGTTCTATCGCAACACATTCAATGCTTGAAAGGATCGCATCCCAGCGCAGCGTGCGTGCTGTAAGTACATTACTAATAGCAAATGCTCTGAAGATGTGTATGGGTGAGGTCAACCACGATCCCAACCCTAGCGGTTGCGCAACCGATCGATCAGTGCAACCTGTGCAATGAGCATGTGAACTTACTGGTAGATCCTTCGCAAGCTTATCTTATTTTTAAATAAATAATGGTAAAAAATAATCTATAAAATACGCTTCTGTGAATATTTTCACAAATTAGAAAAAAAAAAATATTGTAAAACAGTTTCCGGTTGTAAGAAAAAGTGAAGTAAAATTATTATATTTTCATTGAAAATAGCGGAAGGTATTGTTGCCTATTCTTATTGCCTAACTACCGATACATAATAATATAACGACTGACTGCTTTCCTTATTCCTGTACAAAAAAGCAATTAAAAAACGACTGCCAAAAATGGGAAGGTACAAAAATTACAAAGCCTATGTCACTTTTACAACGCAGGCAAATCTAATACATCCCAAATAATTAAAATTCATGAAGCCGTTTAGAATGTAGAACGTGTCAAAAAAAAAACCTACCCTCCTTTTTCAGTAAAAAAAACAAGTCAAATAACGTACTCGTATAATAAGCCAAAAATCACTATCAATAAAAATGCTATTCGCAAGTTTCACTAAGGACTACTTTAAAATCAATTGTCGCAATACACAATACTATCTCAGTACAAATCAAAGCGCTACAGCTTAAGAGGGAGCTTTCTCATCCAGTTTCCGAGATCGGACGAACAATGCAAACAGAGAAAGGCCAACAATAGCTTGTCGCTTTACATTTTACATACATCCATATATCAGCACTGGGAAATACGTGGAGACGACTTTTTAGTATAATATTTTTTTTTTATTTTATAGTCCCCCAATAACCAGACGCCCATGAACATTTGGGCTATGCCTCGAATAGGAATGTAGGAAGAGTTTTTTTCTTTTAAATTAATAAAATGCCTGTCATGTTAAATAACCTTCGCCACCTGCCTTGACGGTAACCAGGTACGACGGCATAACGTCTCTCATAAACGCTCAAAAAAATTTCCACTAGCTGTTAACCATCCACTTTATCTTAATCACAATAATAATTTATTGGTTCTGACAATGAAATGACGTTAAATTAACGTCAAATTTGAAAGGAAGAATCTAATATAAATAATGCTAACTAATCGTTAACGGTTCAAACCAAAAAGGATCTAGCTTGAGCTAAGGCTGGTACAGGTAAACCTTAGTCTTGAACCCTTAGCCTTGATTCCTAAAAATAGTATAAACACTTCGGTGTGCATAAAATTATCATTAGTTGAACAGACTCCAGGTAGATAATGATTTTAAAGCACAGGTGCCTAATATTTTTCTTTCTTTTTACGTCGTTTGTTTTTCTTAACATAATGTGCATACATAAAGTATTTTAAACAGAATCTTAAGCAATGAATCTTAAAATGCTGCTCTCTATCAAATATATTTATTGCATAAAAACACTATAACCGGTCGGAATGGATATAACAAGATAATTTAATAGCTGTTAAATATTGGATTAAAAAACTTGATTTGATTTTTAATACATGTATTATGCCATAATATTAGCTTAATTTATCTGCTTTTCATTTGCTTTACAACAAAAACTAAGGTTTTATTCAAATGACATGCAAAATATATTGCAATATAATAATAATGAATGCCACCGTTTCGTTTCAAAAAACAAACGAATAAGTGTTATAGCTACTTATTCCCAAAGTGTAGGTTAACTGTGTCAACATAAGTGTTAATTATTATATTTAGAAAGACCAAAAGCAAAAGGTAGTAAGTGCTAATACTCGTCTATGGAAGCCAAACATATAACCCAGTAATGATGACTTAGCGAATTTTAGGGTGAATTTAGGCTTAAAATAAATAGTTATCTATAAGTTATGTGTCACTTTTAGAAAACAATGTACACTGCATTGAGTAAAGAAATAACTATATTTTTTACGAAAAAATCGACTCTACTTTTTTCTCTGTTCCCATTTGCTCCATATTATAATTGCCGAAGTGGAACTCCTGTTTGAAACTGATTTTCACAATTTCACAATCTCTAGAGTGTCTTTCTGAAAAAGTGCTAAATATTCATTAGGTAGCGTTACCTTTACTTTTTTTAATAAAAAAAAAAATAACAGGGTGTGATAGGATTTTAAAGCTGAAATTCGTTTTTGGTTAAGAGCGTATTAATTATAAACATTTGTGTGTAATTAACCCATTATAAGCTTCAAAATATTTATTGCAATTAAATTTAAAATTACGTTGATTAATTTAACATTCTTTAATTTATGTATGTGACCTAACCTAAGACCTTACAAATTTAATATCAGCAAATAAACCTATAATTTAAGTTGCATTTTATTTCCATCTTCGCAAACATAATTGAAGTTGAGATGCATTCGTACGTATTTGGCAACATCACTATCAATATGATTCCCAACCCTACCATTCTAACCGCGTTCTAAATTGGCTGCACCAAGCGCGCAGTCGCGATCCGCGAAACAAAGAGAACTGCCGTGAATCGTACATGCAAAAACATAAACAAATAAATAACTACGTAACATAACTAAAAATAAAAATAAAAAATAGATCTAAGATTTTATTATTATCTAAGTTTAAAAAAAAAAACTAGGCATTACAATGTTACTGCCAACTTCATCGTAACTAATTAAAAAAAATAAATGTCACTTAGCGAAATTTGCGCGGGAAAGTTTGACGCTGTGAAATATGTAATTAAATTTCTTAATTATTGACTTCAAATAGTACTTTTATGTTTATTAATTGAGAAAAAAATGTGAGTTTGTTATTTTGTTTAATTATGGTTTAAATAAGTGTTTTTTTGTAAATATCGTTATGTATTGGAGGCGAGTGTTACTGGTGGCCGCTGTTTCGTCTGTTTTTGATGTAGGGGGAGAAGAATTCGGAAATAATGTGAGTATTTTATGTATTGTAGATATGATTTGAGATTTAAGTGTGTATAAATTTTTATTCTAATTTATTTCATTATAATTATGTCTGAAAATCATTAATCATGGAATCTAATCGACGCGGCCATTTAATTTTTGTATCATCCCTGTTAACGGATTTTCTCCCTAATACGTACTTGCAGTGACACAGGTATAATCTAAATACCTACAGTACATTATCTAATCTAATTTTCTCTAAAAACCTTAAACAATTATTAAAACGAATGATCTAGGTGATTGTGACTGGATTATGGCTACTTAAATTATATGTATACGTAAAAGTGTTACTACATACATCACATACATAAATTAATGGCCAACGAGTTTGGTCAGTCATTTTACAAGTGACCAGTTTAAATAAATATAGGTACTTAATAATATCTATCGGCCAAATAATGTGGAGATTTTTTTAGATCCGACAATATAAATTCAGTATCTACGAGTACGTCATTAGGGCGCAATTTTCTCCTTAAAATGTGACCCTGAGTTTGATTTTTTTGCAACCTTAGCAAAAAATCATCTAAACGCTTCTACGCTTCAGAGCACGTGTGAAGCGGACGGTCCTTGTCGTCATTGTTAGGAAGCAACTGCTAACCACAATACAGGAAACTTTTGGCATAAAAGCTTCAGACACCGGAAGGACTAACTCAACCTTTTCTTTAATAATTATAATGACGCAGGTGTATCTTAATTACAAATGTGCAAAACCGAGATGGGTTGCTGGCAGCTAATATTTTTGCATGACTTCGTAAACGACTGCGGTTGCCTCAAAGAACCACCTATAGTCCGCGAAGTATTCCTTAGTCGTTAATAAGGTACCAAAAAGTCGTAAAACAATCATTAATCATAAGGGATGTTCTACGTTAATTACGATTAATTTTTATTGGTGATGAGAAGAGGGACTAGCATTGACGGCATTTATGGGAAATGACGACTTTTTTTATTTAGAGAAGCGCCTTTGAGGCTCACACGACCTTAAAATCTTAAAAGACTCTTCAATATTCATAACGTGCCTATTTCAGAGAGCCACTTGCTCTATATCCTGCGCTAATAACTCGAAGCCTAGGCGTCAAATATCCGCATAGCGACAATTTACCAATTCACACTTGGGTGTCACCAAATCCAGATTCGTGTGGGCTACATCCCGTATCCTGTCACCAAGGTGGAAACATTGGTCACAGGCCGAGGTCGAGGCAATGAGACAATGAAAGGAATCCGCTGAATGCTGGGTCATATCGAACTATGTAAGCTAGGCTAGGTATTAGTGGACCTTGAACTGGGCAGAAATGTCGCGGTCTTGTTTATAATAGGTTTATTAACTCTGGCCCGCGACTCCGCCTACGATTTTTTTATGGTATACAAAAAACTAATCTTCATGTCTGAGATGGTTCGTATTTAAATCAGAGGAATCTTTTGATATAGAAGATAAGTCATGTCAATATGCTTCTTCTATGTTAGTGTGCTCACTATGTTGAATAACATCGCCACTTACATTTAGAAACGATCCCAATTCATTGTAATCAATTATTAAGTTAATTTATAAAAAAAATATTGAAGTAGACAAGAAGCAGGAAAGCAAAAGCATATCGTACGACATCTTACTGACAAAAGGTGTTTCAAAAGTTTGTAATGATCTATTTTTGTTAAGCTGCAAAAGGATTTAACGATTGCATTAAGTGTAGGCTTTCCGTTAAGCTCATAGCCCCGAGCATGTTTTTTTGCAGAATGCTGTAATCACTGATGAGTGGTTGAATGATTTGTCAACTGTAGTCTGTGTAAATGAAGTCATTAACTAATTGCGCACTATAATAACAGAAGAGCATAGATTAATTTAGTTTTTGTCAATTCACCTGTCATTTCATCTTTACTAAAACAATTCCTAATCAATGAAATGTCTTGAAAATTTCAATAGCATTGTAAACACGGAACATCGAAGTAAAATATCGCGACTTATGAGTTGATGTAATGTCTTTAAAACTAAGACCTATTTACATGAAAATTGACCTGTCTGTAGTTTCTATGACGGGCGTAAACATGGGATATTGTAAACCTGGAAATCAGTTTAATTTCCATAGGAAAGCATTTACAAGGTTTACCGACGCGAAGGACGCGTGAATAGTTAACAAAATATAAAAAAAATAAGAACTAATCGATCTCAAATGTGTTGTCACAGTTGCACTTGCCAAGAATTGAATATACTTTCTAACGAAATGAGATGAGAATTAAACCGTATATTGCGATGTGAAATCAAACTGTTTTAAATTTATATTCAATGAACATCAGTAAAAGTTCGATTGATATCTGTGGAGACTGTTCTGAATACAAAAATCACATCTCAAAATTCCTATATCGTATTCTACGTAAGGAACTTGTGTTTCAACATTTATATGAACGTGATGGGCATTTAAATTGCGTATATCTTTTAATTTTGTGAATAGGTAATCTTACTACTGTTCTGCGAATACATTTTCCGAATACGTCAAAAAAATTAGGTCGTTTTTGGATGTATGTTGTAGGTATAATATAATGTTAGTATGAACTATGGCTAAATATTTTGATATTCATATTTATGCTGAAAAAAATAACGCTATAAATATTCGTTTAAACTAATTAAAACTCGAAACACATAAACCTATTATCAAGTGCGTAATAAAAATAAAATTTAGTAACACTAGTGCAATAGATAAACAAAGCCAATTAAACTATCAAACATTCATGTGTGGGTGTTCAACACATGGAGATACAATAAACATTATTAATGATCATGAAAAGTCAGATACAATGTTTAAATAAGCTTTATAAAGTCCTAACTGGTTCAAAGACTTTATAATGCGCCATAAAACAGATTAAGATCTCTTTCGGTGCGAATATCACGATTTTGAAATCCGCAGTGGGAATACGGTTAAGCTGTGAGATATGTTCGTTACAATTATAATCATTAAAATAACTTTTAGACTCTTGGCCACGTCTTTCAAGTTGCCTAATACTTCGCTGCTTTAAAACAAAAGGGCCACAACGCACACAGACCTAATTTTACAGGGGAGCCATTTAAAGTTTTCAAAGTCAGTTTTTTTTTAATTGCTCTGTCATTTTAAAACTGATATATAAGTGTCATATACTGTTAGAAAGATATTTTTAATCTGCTTTGAATGGTTTATTCGGTTACGTGTAATTTTTTCTCAAAAAAATGTTATGAGCAGATAAGTCTCTTTTGTGTATAAAAATAATGTTCAAATTATAGGGAAAATGAAATAAAACAGTCACAATTTTAAAAAGTATATATCTTTACATGGTTCTTTTAGTGCCACTAGCTTACGCAAGTTAAAAAAAAAACATAAACCAAAGAAATTGGACACTTCACATAAAAATAATTACTAAAACAACTTTTAATTCTGTAAAACATGAAAATATTCTACAAAGAAACTTTCTTATAAAAATAAGGCACTAATGAAAGCGGTCAGTAACTTAAAAATTCCGGCAGTTACATTGAGCAATGGAAAAAATTTGTGGGGCAGTAACTTATTTTTTGGGCAGTAAAATAAAAATTGTGTCAGTAAAACATGAGCAGTACTATAAATACAAAGTCTCGGTTATTTTTTCTTAAAAGGAGCAGTTCAGTAAATAACTGGGCAGTAATACATGAGCAGTAATTAAAAACAAATTGAGCAGTTATATTGGGCAGTTATTATAAGCAGTTAATGTGGGCAGTTAAATTAATATTTTTAATTAATGAAAAAAAATTGACAAAAATCCCATTGTGGTCTTTGGTTGAGTTATAGGTTGGTATGATTTTATTCGATCGGAAGGAGGAAACCCGCGTCATCTGTGACATGATCCAATTTATACAATAATTATAATCGTGTAGACTTTAATTTAAGTCTACACGATTATAGTGGGCAAGTGGGCAGCAAAAATTATAGAATGGCATACCAAAAAGTTAAGTAAAAAACGCGTTATTTGACGACGAACACTAAAACGTGAAGGTTAGAAGGAAGAAGGTAAGGGTTAGGTTTAAATTTCGTTTGCCCTATTAAATCTTTATTTTAACCCTACGAGTTACTGCCCTCAAGTTGCTCCTCACTAGTTACCGACCAATTGCAACTTTATAACTGCCCATTTAATTATTTTACTTCCGAAAAAAATATTTATTACGGATCGTTTTCATTTATTTTACTGCCCAAATCTTACTGCCGACGTCATCAATTTTACTGACCAAAATTTAAATATACAACCACCGCGTTAAACTAGTGCCTAAAAATAATACGGAAACGAAGTACTTAACTTTAGTACGTAACTTTAAAAAAAGAAACAAAATATAAACTTTAGGTATAAAATAAATTTCAAAACTAAATTGTACTTACTGTAAAAATGGGAAGTGGTTACTGGAAAATGGTGGAAGTTACTGGAAAATGGGAGTCTTTTTAAATTACGAAAATAATAGCTGACAAGATTTGAATTTTACAATAAATAGGATTTTGTATTTTTTTAATTTGTGGCCCTTTTGTTTTATAACAGCGATATTTACTATGATCTAGAAAAAATCTCCAGCAAAACGGACGTATTCCTAAGATGTCTTTTTTGAAGTTACGTAATTATTATCTCATTAGTGCAACTTTTATGCAAAACATACTTACGTCAAAATATGGTACTTTTGTTTTTAAATAGTTATTACAACTTATATTATGTGTTATAAACAAAACAGACTTTTTAGTAATATGACCCTTTTTTTTAAATAAAATATATGATACTTACATGCTTATTATATGCAAAACCAACGTTTTACAAAATATGGCACTTTTGTTTATGTAATAAGAGGTGAATTGACAGTTTTTTTTTGCGTTATGGCCCTTTAGAGCCAAACAAACGTGCGTTCTCGTCGACTTTCGGGCCGCATCTAACAAAGTGGCGGTTTTGCTCGAATGTTGCCGCGTGAATTCGAAAATACAAAAAAGACGTCAGTTGCTATTTTATTGTTTATAGTGCGAAATTCATGGGAGTCTTTTTAAATTACGAAAATAATAACTGACAAAATTTGAATTTTACAATAAAAAGGATTTTGAATATTTTTAATTTGTGGCCCTTTTGTTTTAAAGCAGCGACTTGTTAACAAAAAGTCGTACTTTTTATTTGTGTTGCCATTACAAACACTCAATCAATGCGAGGTAGATTATACAAAAACATAAGGAAAATACAGAGTTCAAGCTTAATCGTTAAACATCATCAAGCAATAAATTATATACAATGTTATTTGGCTTCAACTTAATGTTCTACTACTACTACTTTATATTTAGAAAGCCTAGAGCATACTCAGCCATGCTGCCCCAGAGTAAAAAGGTGGAAAAGTTAATGACCAATCCAAATGTTAGAAGTTTTTAACTGACTTAAAAAAAAATTGGAGGTCCTCAATTAGGCTGTATTTTTATGTCACCTGTAAGCCTATGAAGATAACAATAACAAACAGGACCGATGACTTCACATTCATATCTTTAGATAAGTTAAAGTT
>LGAG01000183.1:244137-261281 GCA_001278395.1 Lerema accius
AAAAATTGGAGGTCCTCAATTCGGCTGTATTTTTAAATCACCTGTAAGCCTATGAAGATATGCCTTAACTCTTATCATCGCACAATAACAAACAGGACCGATGACTTTACATTCTTATCTTTAGATAAGTTAAAGTTTTTTTAAGTTAAAAAAGTCCAAATCCTAACGGACATCCCTAAACGAATCAATAAGTAAACAAAATAATTAGGTACCTTTTGGTAATAACAGTCACCAAACGACAAAATGTATAAGGTATCGCGATAAATCGTATCCCTTTCGGCTCGACATATTTTATGGATATTGAAAACAACATTCGGAAGACCTCAGACGTCCTTGGTTTATTTAAATTCTAAAGTCTTTTAAAGGTGATTTGAAGGTAAATCTGGATGTTACATAAATTATGAATGAATAGCTTAATAGCATTACCTATCCCGAAATTTTCCAGAATGATTCGTCAAAGTGAACAATATTCTAGTCCCATTCCTGTAGTAATATACCTATATGTCTATGACTCCTCATCAGATTGGGTCAATACTCAATAAGTCACAGAGCTGTTAAAAAGATAAATGACGACCGTGCACAATCAAATTCGTCTAATAATCTCCTTCCAAATTTGTTATGAACATCTTTTTATCACATAATACTTAAAGATGATAATGTAGGTATTTAATAGCTACAACTTATGCCATAACAATCTGGTTATAATCAGGATTATTTGACCTCTATCGTTCAAAGAGTTCAAGGATTTGCTAAATGATATTGCAAGTGTGTTTTTAACGCAGTGATGTAAGAAATGCGAGTACCGTATTCGATAATCGCCAAGTTCACTGTCAAGCCAGTACATACATAACGGTGCAACGACACCTAGCAATCAACGGTCCGTTTCTATATGACGTAATTGTAGAAGCCTCCATTTTTACAGTCGTTAAGTATTAAAACTTATACTTTTAAGAACCATTAATGTTTTTATGTCAACAACTTATAAACTACTCGAACAAACGGTATCTAATCTATTTCAAAATTTTGTGGTAGATTCAATTCACTTGACCGAATTTGCAATGGAAATGAAACTAAGTAACAGTGAAATAATAGTTCACGAGTTATTCAAGAAGAACATAGCCAGTAAATAAATAACCATATCAGTTAAGCTAAGCATAAATTGCGTATCGTTCTATTAAAGTATAGCCTAATCTCTACAGCAAATGCAAGGTATCAATTGAGCCGTCTACTAGGTACTCAGCACCTTGGGTAGGTAGGTGGAAAGTAAATTTAGGTCTAATTTGTAGAAGCGAGTTTCGTCTACCTTAAACGCATTATGGGGTCCTTGTTCATATGGCTGACAATATTTTTAAGTGAATTTGAGTGCTATATGGAAGTTAAAATTCCGTTAAATCCGGGTTCAGACAAATATAATTTGTCACTCAATACTTTCTAACGGGCATCAAATTCGTGCCGGGCACAATATAGGTATCCAAAGATGCCTCTGCTAGGGGCCTTTTTTAATACGAGCAATAAGCTTTATATTAATAAGTACAGGTTGAGACAAAACAAATGATAACTACAACATATTCGAAAAATGTATCTAAGTGCATTAACTGTTCTGTGGCCTAGCTACTAAATTACCATGTCAAATTTTATACCATCAATGTTAGTTCCTGATGTTTTGGATGAAAATTAACATACTCGTATTTATGTTCATCAATGCTATTATTGCATAAAAAAATATTTTAAACATATCAAACGAATCTGCAAATTAAATAAGATAAATACGGCAGACTGCATGCATAATTAATATAGTTACATAATATTTTTTATAACAAATATTTTGTCAGATGCGCCGCGGCCGGACTAAATTCCAATAAAAAATAATGAGTTTTTGGCTATAAAAACTTCAATAATCTGAGTCAGTTATTATGCAATAACAATAATTAACAAAGCTTTTAATCAATGACGTCATACCTAATGTATGACATAATTGAAGGTTCCTAAATTATCAAGTAAAAGTATTGAAAATAACTGCATTTTGTCAAATAAAATCGATATTACTCAGTCAGCAATTAAAAGGATTAAATATCTATATTATTTCATTTCCTAGTAATACTCTGTTCAAGTCAAATGCACTTAGAATACCTACGTAATAATAAATTATGATAGATATTAATAATGATCACTACACCAAATAAATAACACAATTAGGTTCGAACCTGAACAAGCACGAACTCCTTGACACGAGTTTTCTGACTATATATAAACTTTATTGAACGTTCAGTTGTACGTAAAGGTCATTTATACTACTAAGAAGTTTGTTACATAATACAGACAAAATTGAACAGAAATAAGAAATGTTACAATTGATTGGACTAAGGATAACTTATGTACAAATCCCTTATTTAAATTTTCTTACTTACCTGTCACTTTCTTCAAATTTTGTAGAGACTCACATTATATAGATATTTTAATAAATTTATTGCTACCGGTTTTGTAAGTAAATAAATATAATATCTTATAATGGAAATTTTACTCCACGATGATAATAATAGCCTAAAACTAATTGCCAGAGCAGCTTCTAATAAATTCCAAATGGTCTATAGCTGTTTGGAAATAGATTGCGAAATAAATTCCTTCTATTGAGGCGGTAAACTGGATATAGAGCTGGAATTATAAAGCTAAATATTGAGGTCGCATTTTAAGCTGGAGTGGATTTCATAGATTTATAACTAGTAGAATTAGATACTCTTTGTTTAACTAATAATAAGTTTAGACTATCGTAGCTTTTGAGAAGTGGGATCCGTGGTAGATATTAAAGGTCCAATAGTATTTTTTTGACCCTTAATTATATGCTACGTGTAGAGACTAAATAAAAGAGGTTTTAAATTATTTAGATATGTAATATTGAACTTGTACTGTTTTCATTTTATTTTTATCAATTCTTTCAGGGATAGAGTTATATTATTTGCAAAGAAAAACTTCATAAGATACTTGCAATTTTCATCCAAATTTCACATACAGAATAATCATTGCATCAGACACAGTCTGTTTAATCTAAGTAAATCTAATATCAAATTCATTATCATAGCATATCATAGTTACACGTTTTGCCCGTTAAATGAAATCGATACACAAAAAACTTCACGGATTACGTCGAAGCAAACTCACGACACGTCTTAACGTTACATCAAAAGTCGTGCTTGAACTTCACAACAATTTGCGCGTTCACCAACCCGTCAAATATATCACGACCGCCGATTCCGCGACGCAAAATTGCCTAAAATTATAGTTAAGGTGCGATTCCGACGAACGCGACAAACATACGGACGTTAATAATTTTTTTAGCGTTAGTAGACAGCATTACATTTCAATATACTTTTGCCAGTAACCGTTTCATTTTATCGGACAATAAAAGCCTTAATGGCCTGTACTCTCTAATTGTTTAAGTGAGTATCTATTATAAATTAATCAAAACTTTCTTCAGTAAAGGAAAGCATTTAATCATCGTAAGCAAACCTGCATACTGTAAGAATTCTTGTCAATCCACGTAATAATGGTTAGCATCGGACCCAATAATAAAAGAGTACGGTATTTAATCGTGGTAAAATTCGTCGTTATCTGTCGCAATTTCGTGTGCTGCGTTTAACCGAATCACACCTTAACTCACACGTATAGGTAAATAGGCGAACAATCGAGTAATTGCAGAACTTTTCTGTCGCGCTGCCTCCGTAAATTTACCAACCGCGAAGAGAAACAGAGCATTTGATTTTAATACGCAAAAAAGCGGTTTATTTTAAGAAGGGTATAATTTACAAGAAGCTGTCCCTTCTTCAGTATAAAAAGTTCACAAGTTGTAGTAAATTCCATTCATGCTAACACGAAGATGCTTAAAAATGTCGCTTTTTAGATGTTTTATCTATTAAGCTTTTAAAATAAAAAGTTCGAAATAGCTTCAAGATTTCATAGATAAGATATTCGGAGGTGTTAAATAAAATAATGGCCTTAAAACTGTTACACAATACAACGCAGATATTATGTCAGAAGCATGGTCGGAGTGAAGACAAAAAAACCACCAAAATTGGGCTGCTTTTTCTTCACAGTACGAATGAGGCGGTAAATAAATAAGTAGCGTAAAGACGATAAGGACGAACGCAATGTAGCGCGGAACTTTTTTCGGTTATTTACTAATGACGTCACATATACATAATAGTACTAGCTGACCTGGCGAACTGGAATCAATAAAAAAAGCTGAACATTGTTTCGTATTTACTCACCTTTTAAACCTCCCTTGGTCTTCAACAAATAATTAAAAACCAAAATTAGCCAAATCGGTCCAGCCGTTTTCGAGTTATAGCGAAAGTAACAAACAGCAAAAAAAATAGATTTTTTATATATGAGAAGAAGAAGATAAAAGAGCTTTACTTAGAATTAAATCTTTGAATCTTAGAACTAAATGTAGGTAATCAAAGTTCCGTTATTAATTTGATAGTGTCCGTAATACAGTTTCCACTTTAAATACCTGACTGACCCGACCTTCGATGAATCGATGCGATTATTTTGTTGCATAATTGAGACATTCTTAGTTATCTAATGTTATACTTATTCCGCTCTATCTGTTGCCTTGTCACGCTGTTATTGATTGTTAATTATTACAAAACTGAGTATCTGTTAAAATGTTCGTATTTCATTTTAAATTTTGAACGTAAAAATTTGAAACCCGACTGGGAAAGTTCACGTTTAAAATAGTATGAAACTCAAGAAAAATCACGTGATACCGCTAACGATGGATATTTTTGAAATGTCTTAATTAATCCCTTTTAATTGGCAGTCAACAATTTTATGCCTTTAAAGATGTCTTGTGCAATTTCATAAGATATAACACACATACATACCTGTCAAAATACCCTCCGTAGTCTAGTAAATTATCTACATAATCCAAAGGACCGAAGCCTTTTTTATTTGTTCTTTACTATAGTAAGCATAAAGAAAATAATGTCTTAGCCTTAATTGGTGACAGGTTAAGACGACCATACCGTCACTAATAACGTCTAAATACGTCGTGCTTAGTTAATGCTTGCAGACTATGACGAATTACAGGTTTTTGTGAAACAATTTTAAATCTTACGCTATTGTATTAGGGTTAACAAATCGACAGCAAATAGGCGAACCTTTTACGGTACATTTTGAGTAACGGAATGAAAAGCTCGAAGTAAGTGGGTTGAACCTTTCTTATGCAATCATTACGTGGTGTACTTTCTGTAGTAAATAATGCTGGTACGTGAGCGGTTAAAGATTAGAGATACCTACCGTCATTTTTCTCAGTTTAATTTGTTTATCTAATTGGCTAAAATTATATAAGCCTACTGCAATTTAACTTAACAGTCAAAGCCTGGATTTGAATTAGGACCAAACATTTATAATTTTTTGGCAGAGACAAATAACATTGTTTCTCGATACATAGTATAATATTCATAAATATACTAATTTATTTTCTCTTCAGAGGATAAACACATAAAAATAATTTAATAAAAAAATGAAAACCTACATTTACCTATGCGTGTCTATAGGCTACATAATTATGATAGCTCAGTGGCATAACACCATACACCAAGCCATGTCATTACCGTGTGAAATCGATACAAATCGACATCAACATTTCAACAATTAGTAATTATAAAATTCACACAACTTCCTATGTCAGCTGTGCTCTTGAGAAACGTTGGTGAAAATAGAAATTGCAGTAACGTCTCGATACGCAACGTTTGGTCGGAGATGAGACGACGCGATAATTTGCATTCGCTTCCTTCTGCGCGGCGACCATCGTATGGAAAGAAAGCAGATTTCGAAATTTCGAAATTCGAACATGTCAAATAATAGATTGCAAACTCGTTAGCTATCTCTGGCAAGCAGATGTCGTTGTAAACGTTAACTATCTCAATGAAGCATTCCGTCTGACGTGTAGCGATTTACCCTGCTCTACAATTCCTTCGAACCGTGAAAATACTACTTTTATTGCACCGAATTCCAATCGTTCGTATTCTAATTAATTTTAGTAATAAAATGTTTTATAGTTTGTTTTAATAGTGATGGGTTTTCATCTTAAAATTAATCGAACCAAGACTTCTAAATGGTGCGTATTATGTATACAAACATTTAGATTACGTAATAATATTAATATTACCGCATTTTTAATTACGTTATATGTTCTAAGTATTTTAAAAAGGTTATTAACACTAAAGCAGACATCAAAGATTTCCGTTGAATTACTGGATGTAGTAATTATAAATCATTTTACTTGCAGTTTTTGCAGTATCGATAAGTTGTATAAAGCTGTCTATTAACGAGAATAAATACCTCATTTTAATTGTAATCTGTACTACAATTACTTATCATAATTGATCCGGAGATCCGCTCTCATAATCTTAAAACTTAAAAGTAATTATATAATTTGCTATCCGACACCATCTAAAACATTATCTAACTTCGGCTATTTTTAAACGCTATTCTATCGATAATGTTGTAAGACTTCTCTGAACTCAAATCAGTTTCAGATATTGTATACCTCAAAAATAATAACATGTACCTACCTACAATGTATTTGGTAGACTATTGTTTGAAATTATTGTTGAGTTGTATGAGTATTGAGTGAGTAATATATTATATTTATTAATGTTTTACAAATTAAGAGATACCAAAATGTAAGAGTAATAATACCAATACATAGATATTTACAAAATTTACTCCCAACAACCTTTTAATAGGTATCAAAGTATTCTATAGTCAGTCAGATTAGATCAATACAATTACTCAGATTTTTCATGACATAAATATCCGAATTAACAATTCATCTCAAGCGAGACCTTATGAACATTAGGCCTTACATAACACAGATCTATATCGGAACAAATAGCCGAACAACAGCCACAGATTACAATCGGCGTGGTGTAACAGTTTTTGAGAGTATTTTTGTTCAAATGCAAGCAGTTGACCGTATCGGTGTTTCAGAGCTGCCGAACCATGCATCGCTAATTCTAACGCATACAATAATTGTCTGAATTAACTTTCACTGCCACCATACTTTATTATTTGACATAGTTATTATGTTTAAATATGAACTTAACGTCCTATTTTAGTTGTTTTTTTGCAAAACAAAAGACATCTAAAAAAATTACAGTTAAGATTAGAATCAGCGATGATGTGTAAAGGGAAAATGGAAGATAAATTAGTAACCTAGCTAGTTAATATAAAAACAAAAAACCGTTAAAAATTGTGGGTACCTACAAAATTATCTCGTAGTCTATATTTTATAATTCCTAAAATGGAGACGCAACCAATGACACCTCTAATGTAATGTTGGAATCTGTCAAGCTGCATGAGCTGTAAATCATGTCAAATAAACATTAAAAATTATTACCCTTCTAGATAGTTGCGTAAAAATATATGAATTTCCCTTCTAACGCCATCTAGTTGTTTAAAGTCGAACTAAAAGATGAAATGAAAAGTGACTAAATTGCCTATGAAAACCGTTCAACATGAATAGAATGTTACCTTCCTCACACCAAGGCAATCAGGATTAAGAGTGACTTCGTGACTCTACTACGCTCAAGTATTCCTATGATCACACGCATACAATGTTCAAATTATAATCACTTGGAGTTTTTTTCATTTTGCTTTAATTATCCACTTGAAGTCGGTTATATTGTACGAGTATATCCGTATTTTTGATGTTTGTTATAGAAATCTATACCTTGTAAAAACGTGGCATTGAAGATTCAAATAATAGGTACATTCTTTATTAAATCCTAATGATTCAATTTTCAATCACCTTCCAAGGTTACTTAATATTATAGTTTTATGAAAAAATATTATAATTAAGTACTATCAGAGGTTTCTACATATCCGTATACAATGAAATTAAACTATTTACAAAAAAATTAAAAAAGATTTAAACCAACACAAAATATTTATTTACAGTTTTACAGCATTATATTACCACACGAGATGATTTCGAACTTAACCGGATTTCGGATTAATATTTAATTACTACACGAATACTTTATACTTTTTATATTCGTGTATTATACTTTACTATCATACACGAAATATATAACATAAATATTAAGGTACAACTAAATTATTAAACAAATCGATTCTAAACTCACTTCCCGACGTATTTTAATTACACGCGCACGTGGTAGAAGAAACCGTGCAAAAAGTCAAGTTAATAATGACGCAAGTGCGGTCAGTGAACAGGTTGCCTTACGCGGCTAATCAACGGTCACCGACACCGTCGGTGCATCGGTGCAAGGAAATAAAGCTGCGACCTAACGCGCTGATATCTTCAAGGTTATTTGTCAAGGACAAATGTGTGAGTAACACGTATTTGGTAACACTAACCTATGCTCAAAAGTGCTTGTAATTTTTAAAATGTTTTGTTTACGTTTTTTATTTGATGTTAACGTTCGATTTATGAAGTCATGAACTTTCCGTTAGTTTTTGGTGATGTTGTTGGACTTTATTACACGGATAACCTAAAAAACACGTAAAAAAGACAAAATATCTACACGCACCAAAAATTTTACTTAATTTTTTTAAGTCAAAATATAAAAAAAATGTTTTATTCTATACAAGTATCTGAAGACTAAGGCTAGATAATAAATAGTCAGCGTTGCACATGAAAATCGAAATTCAGTGACAAAAAAAGTAGAAAAAAAAAGCTTGATTGATGACAAGTTTTACGACGGCAGTTTTAGGCTAGTGGAAAACAGATAATAATATGCGTCATTTAAGAAATTTCGCTAAAGAAAATAAAGATAGAGATAACATTATGAACACATCCTAAGAGCATCTCGCAGCAAGAATGCCACAAATGTCTCGTTTCCCTGCTTCCGATCGATCACGCGAGCCACTCACGAGTGACGGCTGAGGCATCATCAATTTAACTACTCGTATATTACGTGTAAGAAATTGCATTGATTACCTATGGAGTTACTTGAACTGCTGTTAGCCATGGTCTTTATAGAGATAGGTGAAGTGTGAAGCGGTTTGGATGATGAATCTTTCTATCCTCGGTCTGGGTATGTGTCCGTTATCTATTCATGTTTTCCTTGGTGACCACGATGCAGAGAACCCTTCTGTAGGGCTATGACTGTATGAGGTTTATTTTTAAAACACATTTTTCTTTTATTATCCCCTTCCCTTCCATTAAAGTTTTCTCCGTATTCTATTCAAGATTGGCAATCCCTCTCTTTAAGATCTGCTCTCAATCAGGTCCAGCGAAGCATGGGGTCGCCCAGATAACTTGTTATGTGGTAAGTATTGTACATGTCTATAGGCGACGATGACCACTTTTTATCAGGTGGCCCATCTACTTCAGCCCTTTTGGCTAATAACGATCCATGATTGTGCATGTTCTTTGGCGTTTCTTCACTTGCCTCATTTTAAATTACCTACTCAATACCACACCTCAAAGAACAATCCATCATAACGTCTCAAACGAGTCAATTTCCAACGTAATCTCCAACAATAGAAACGAGTGTCTCAATAAAACAATTTGGTCTTTATTACATTCAGATCAATTTATTTCGACTTGCAATGCAATAAATATGATTTTACAATTCTCTATTTCTTGCGGAATAAAATGTGATACTGGTCGACTGGTACCGAACCTTCGCCAAAGTAAGATTGGATGAGATTCGGCTCGGCTTCATCCCATCCTGAACTCCTCTCCTAACTAATGGACGCCTTTTGATAGTAGACATTAGCAGTCCTATGTGACAATACAAAGTCGAAGAACCGGTAACACGATCAGTAATAAAGGTTACTTTGCATAACAATGATTGCAGACCAAAACTAGTTTCACGGCACATCGCGCTCGTTCTATACGTTATTATGAAATCCCTTCCTGCCACCTACCTAAATGCCTTTCTAAAGTTTAAAAAAACGTTTATAGAATAACTACAATTATTTTAGGATTTACAATAATTGCAATTTATTACTTGAAACGGTTAACTATGAGGACTAATGATAAATGTTTTTGAAGTTCTGTGGATTGTGGTATAAGCAACTGTGGTGGCAGGAAAAATTCTTAGCATTTGACACGATAGGCACTAACGACATTTTACGAAAAAAAATCTTGTGAATAAAAAAAAGTAAAATATTTTTACATCAATATTTAGAGTGGGAAGGTACAACATTTTTTTTCATAAAATAACTTAATGCTTTACAACATTCCCACTTGATGGTAAGTGGCGATGTTGTCTAAGATAGTGAGCGCATTAACTTAGAAAAAGCCTATTCACCCTTGACTTGCAAAACTCTACTCTTTAATCGAACGGGATACCGAAGCGGGCAATTTATTTCCACTCCTTCGCTGTAAGCTTGATAAATGACGAGGCAAACTGCGATTTCCGTATCGGAGGAATGCCTAAAACCAATTTCATGACATTAATAATTATCATCACTTTTATGAATTTAAACATACCCATTGAAATTAAGACGTGTACAGTTTGGGATCGTGTTAGAAGTCCTTAGTGATCATGAAACCGTCTCGTCTTCGTTTCCTATCGTATCAATCAGTTAACTTCGTCAGCCATCCACAAGTAATTTTAAAACACCTATAAATTTTATCCACATTACAACAAAACACGTGTCTTTGTAAATGTGTCCAGCTTCGCATTACATTCGAATTTCTGACATAGATCTCGAAATTCACATAAATTTAGTAGCAGCTACCTGAGTTGATTTTATTGCTGTATTAATACGATTTAATAGCCGTGAGATATGTTGTGTATACCATTCACGCGAATTTCAATATACTGTATATGACTTAAGTACACGTTTTAGGTACAAAATTAAACATCAAATTGAGAAGAATACAAGATGTTTAAACAGAGCAGAAGTAGGTAGTTTATTCAAGGCAATTTTAGGAGCTGTTCGATTAAGAAGATAAAATCAAAAACTAAATAGGAATCTAATTGACATAATTTACAAGAATAAACTGATGAATGAACAGATTATGTCAATTCTGTTTATTGGCCTGTCATACATCGGCATAACTAATTCAAAACAGCTGGCAAGACGAAAGCTTGAGTTACACTAACTGAGGTTCATTGCTTCACCTCGGGGGCAGTAGAAAATGTAGCTTTCTGTAATTACGCTCTCTGCGTCTCCGAATACAATGGGCTAAACTGCAACACTGTTGCAACTGAATCTTAAGGATCTATAGCGTGAATTACAAGCGACCAGATGATTCAATGGTAACAATGAACATCTGAAAATTTTAGTTTTTCAACGCTGCAAATACTGCGATACTATGTAAAAGGCACATCTGTCCTAAGACTATCTATTCAGTAATTTGGCGAAGATTATAAAAATAGTTTAAATTTTACACAGGATATGACCTGATTACCACACTACTTTTTGCATACATATTATACCTATTATTATATTACACATAAGCATAGTTACCCAGATATTTATCTGAGGAACTCTGAGCCTTGGCCGGTTTACTTGGCGCAACAATTTCGTCAAAATACCCAGTCTTCGTGGATCTTCAATTACTGGACCAATTAGACAAAATCGCATGACGAAATAATAATGCTTGAGTTACTACACTACTGATAGACAAGTCAGAGTCAACAAAGTAATGCTAATAAATAAAGATTCAATCAAAAGTATGAAGTTCCATAATAATTTGATTTGACGTGTCAAATCAAATGTAACTCAAACGCTTTTCTGCTTCATAAAGCACATTAAATCATTTGTCAAATTTGTCATTAGTTAACAGTCGATAAAGAATGTCGAAGGTACCTTGAACAATCTTTTAGAATTTGGACTAGGTACCTAGTCTTTAATATAGCAAGTGATTCATGAGACAATTCAATCTTATGCATTTCAGAAAAATCTACTTTATGCAGAATAGAAAATAAGCAAGCAAACTGCATAAAAGTTACCAATTTTCCATTAAAAATGCCTTAATTCAACAAATTATTTCAGCTAACGGTCATTGAACAAGATACCAGTTGGTCTGGGCTGTCATTATATTCGTTAATCTTAATAGCGTCAAGTAGTTCAGGTATAAAGGAAGTCATTCCTCAATCACAGGTGTACCAGATACTTGCTATTGTTGAAACTTGCTCCAAATAGCATTTTCGAAACAACTAACAGACATTTGAATTCGACACATTGAATTATCGAAATCGAATGAATCGAAACAAGAATGGAATCGATTTTGTCAATACCTAATGTGTATAGCGTTGTTTCAAAATAGTAATAGACTTTAGTAATATATAACGAGAAGTTGATTTTGAAGTCTTACCCAATAACTATTTTAAATCAAATAGCGAACCTCGTATCAGTATTTTTGTTAATATAATACTTCAACTGCAGATGAAATGTACCTACATGTTATAACCTTAAGTAAAGAATAATGAGACTTTTACTAAGCTACAGAAAGCGCTTCATCAACCAAGATTCGGATTCGATGTTCCATCAGGTAGGATTGTAGTAAAGCGTCCATTTGTTATAAGCAAAAAGAACAAGACACAAACATCTTGATATTTCTTTAAGACTGACGAAGATTTTAATAATGTTTTTTATTACGATCTAACTATTTTATTAGATAAGTGGCTATTAGATGCACTTTTATCGCCATGAGGTTTCTATGAAGAGGTCGCAGTGAAGTGTTGAGTTTCAAGTAATCAATTTGCAATGAAACACCATTAATTATCTCTGCAAATTCTTCATTGGATTTCATTTAAATGTCGTACTTACAATTTACTTATTGCAAAAGTATGACCGTGTCCTACAATTTAGGAATGACAGTTTTGTGTTGGCTTAAATGTTAGTACTAAATTAGAGTAATATTATACTGACCGTAGACTTGTTCTAATTGGGACTCCTAAATGCTCCCTTCACTAGTAGTAAAATTAAGTAATACTGGTTTCGGTAGTTTACTTGCACGTAAATGTAACTTAAGTGAGGCTATTTCAAATTATACTCCTTTATTCATAAGGTCACTATATCAGGTAGAATGCAAAACTGTAACTTTTAAAATACAAAGATCACTTCTTGAATCCTATTTCATGAAAGTAAGTTAAGTAAGGTTATGGTTTGGATAAGTGAAGGTTAATAAGAAAGTTAAAATTTTTCTTGGTTATCAGAAAGATTTTGCATCTCCAATATTTTTTTATTAGGACTTCCCACATCCAAAGTAATTTCTTCCAGCTTGATATTCACAGATAATTTAATTGTACGAGCTGCATATTTCACACCATTTGTAAAAGGGTTCCTCACGTTAGACCTGTTTCAGAGATAAGGTCTTGTAGCGACTATCTAGTCGATCTGGTAATGGAAATAACTTCCAACAGGAATCTAACCCATCAGGGCATTCGCCCCAGAACTGATCGTGAAGAAAGTAGACCTTTACTTTCTTGCCCAGACCAGTTTCAACGTATCTAGATACAAATTTACTAGTAAAATTAATAAATTTCCTCAGCCTATTAAGGCTAGTGAAACGAACGCTTATCATCTGTTTCAGAAAGTTGGCAATGAAGAAGTCTAGATAGATAATTTGTTTATAAGGGACGTGGAACATGAGTAGGTAGTGGTCGGGCGGGTTTTGGCAACATTTCTCCTTTCTTATCACTAGAATGTATTAAGCATATCTCAAAGATTCATATTTCTACAAGCAATAATAAGGTTACAAAGTATGTCAGTTTGCATCAAAAATCCATTTGTAGGGAAAAGCTGGTCCTTCGAGCCGGATATAAAAGGATACGTCATTGGTAATCTGATTTGAAAGAAGATAAATAAACACGATATACATTGAGAAAATTAGAAAAGAACAGCATTATTTTGCTGCATAAAAAATTTGAGGCAAAACTTATGCATTATGGCTTTGTCATTCGAACAATGACGCCTCATATTATATTTATATTTATCACAGTGTTCAGGCAATAGAAAATGTCAAAGAAGTACTACATAATACATACATACATACTCCCGAAAAAAACAATCGTGTCACTACTATCGACGGTCAATAGATCGATACTAACCGGTTTTTATCAAACTCTAATCCTAATCGTATTGACACCAATTGCAACCTCCTGACAGTCCTTTAAAAAGCTGTTACATATTTCGTGTACATCAATCAATGTTAGTGCACTAACCTTCACTTCTCATGGTCACTTTGAAAATCTGCTATAAAGGAGATTACACATTAACTGTGCCGTGATATTATACTAGATTTATTTAATAATAGTCTGAACACTAAACCCATATTTATTGTTCCTTAATGCCTGTTTCTAATGTTAAACTATTATAAATTAAAGTTAACTAAACAGTGAAAAACAGCAGAGATCAGCTGCATTTATTTAAACATGAAAACTTATCAACCAATTAACGTCTATAAATTAATTATTTTTTTTTTAACTTAAACGTAGTTGTTTTATTTGCACGGAAAGTGTAGGTACAGAGTGCTCGATTAGCTACTAAAATACATCATACATTATACTAAACGGTTATGACATTTCCGTCATGACAAACAACAACTCGATAAAGGGTGCAAATATTTTGTGACCATAAATAAAGTAACAAATGGCTTTATTTGGGGATACTACATTCTTACCACCGGTTGTAAGTTAAGCATATCAGTTCACTGGTTGAGAACCAATGTTTTAAATTATTTGATATGTTTATATATTTAACCTATTTACATTATATTAAGGTCTACTCGTATGTTACCTTCAGCAAAAGATTAATTTGGCCGCTGCCTTACATGCAACAAAACCATGTAGTAGTCGACACAAAGCGAATCAATTACAATAAATCAAGTCAGTATTAAGTAAAGACTTCAACCTGTATTGCGTATTTCGGTCTGCTTATAATAGGTACGCAGGGCGCGGTCGCTATACCTACAAGTCGGTAGTTTCTCAGACATGCCCTTACGTGGTCTAAGTGAAACACTATGCGCGTAATTGGGTATTATACCCAGTGGAGTAATTATAGGGTAGCCACGAGGCCACGGGCCCCGGGACCCATGGCCCATGAGGGCCCCCGGCCTCATGAGGCCCCCATACCCTAAGGGCCGTGACAGTTTTTATTCTAAACACGTTTTATATTTTTAAAATTTTATTTACTAGATGTTTAACTAAAATGAATACTGGGGAATCTGATGACTTTGCCACGGGCCTCAAGTAGTGTGAAACGCCATTAAAAATAACTATCTCTACCGTTAATTCAAGTCTTATCCCGTAACAAAATATCGGTAACTAAATTATGTAGATACCAAATGTTACAATGGTTTCTGTGTGATATCGCAAGAATTTTAAGCAAACCAAGCAAGGGAGGGTTTAATGATAAAAATGCTGGGAAATGGATACAACCCTAAGACATTTCAAAAGTCGAAAAGAAACGACCAAGACAGAGCGTTAAATGTATACAAAATCTGAAGTACCTACCTAAGTCACGTAAAATATTTTCGCTGTTCTCTTCATAATTGTACCGCAGATAACGTTTACTTCGTTCATACATAATTATTACTCAGTTGAATAAACTTTTCTCTATACCAGTTTTCCTCCATTACTGTAACCATACACAACGGTACGTTAATACCACCACACTTAAATCTTAAACTATACAGTAACCATTTTCGAACAAAAACATCTAAAATGTATAACTGTATACGATTAATGTTGACAAAATTGGATACTGAATCCATTATTAGGACACGTGTTAACTTTAAATCAGTCAATTAAAGCATTGAGTTAATATTAGAGCAAGATTAATGCTGGTTTAACAAATTTATAAAAAATTGACCTGATTTTTTTATAAGTTGGCAGTCCTTGTGTTTAGTAAAACTGTAGCAGTATGTCCTAGCTTTCAAATGTAACTTAAACGTAGAATAAGCGAAAAAAAACAGATTCTTAAAAATAATACATTATGCAAACTATAATGTCAAACAGAATTTTCAAAAAAGGTATACATGAGATAAATCATAATAGGTACGACTAAAGCCCGGTTCCAATAATGTACGGACTACTGTCGGTTATAATAGACCGATAGCTTTTGTCTTACCGATGACGACACCATAACTAAAGTAAAGGCACTATACTGTCAGGCCAAAATATCGTAAGAGGCGACATAAGCCGGTCGCTTGTGGTAGGACTCCCGTATGGTTTTTAATTTTAAATCATTATTATTTAACGTTGGCAATTTATATTATTACAGGTATCTTTAAGTCCATCTAGTTATTGATCACCCTTCGAAGAACGTAGAGGCTCACGAATTATAAATCCAAATTCAAACCTCTTGATTTGGTCGGAACTGGTCGAACACTAACCACTAGTATCAGCTGTTCGACCGCCTACAATCGCCTGTGTGATTGGGGAAATAGCCCTATAATTCTTAGGTTTCTAAAAATAATTTTGTATTGCGATAGGTAGGTACGTCATGGCATTGAAAACATTAAACCGGCATTTTCGCTAGCTTTAACTGCACATTTCATAACCAATAACAAAATACTGCGTAGGAATTATAAATCGTTATGCAGATTTTTATAATTGATATAACCTTGGTTATTAGGAAACAATTGATTAAACTACTTAAATGAAGTTATATTTCTGACGTTTTAAAATTAAAAGTAGGATTTCAATCAATCTTTCAACGTAGTTTTTAGTCAATTAAATATTTGCATACCTATTTGTCGTTATAATGCAGAAATAATATACCAAAGAGCAATGAATGTATCTGTTACATATACAACTAGATAATTCTATATTGAACGTAACATATAAATGGGAATATTATTTAAATATCTTCATACTTATAAAACTATGAGTTATATTGTTTCATATAAATATGACTCTACGACGATATTATGTCTTACAAAAGGTGAAATAAACCAATAAGCTTATCAATATTTCTTTTTAATTTTCTACTACCTAATTAATTATTTAGGTACTCCGGTCTCAACAACAAAATAATTTACTTGTTTAATTTCCTAACACGCGTTAATTAGGTAAACCTATTTAATTTAGGTATTACAAGCAATATCTATTCTCTTGCAGTAATCACACCGCATTGCATATTCATTCAGTTCTTTTGTGAAATATGTAAATGTCTTATCATGATCCACTTTCATCACCTTACCTTTT
>LGAG01000183.1:302304-317649 GCA_001278395.1 Lerema accius
CGACCTCATTGGTCTTTACACGATAGATTTAGAATTTTAGACCGAAATCTACGCGATAGTTATTGAGTGGAATGTTTAATGAATCACCAGTTTAGTTCAGTTAAGCTTTTCATTTTAGGCGATACCTTATAATTTTTGTCGTGGTTAAAAATTTTGGTGTAGTCACTATATTCAATCGTTAGTTAATGACAGGTACCATTCAGTCTAATTGTGTACATTGTTTACTTAAAAATGCACTAAAAATATAAAAAAAAATTAAACATTTACGTCGTGTGTAAAATTGTAAAACCTAGAAGTTCTCTGTTCCGATTGTCTTGAATACATAATAGGTACTAATAAATCGCCTAAGATACTAGTAGGTAACTTGTCCTCACCTATAAATTCAACTAGGATAATCACTCGACTATTAGATAGGTAATACAAAACGCCGTGTACTACAAGTTTCTTCCCAAGAGTTTCCTCAACCAAGGCAATTATTTTGTAACATGCATATGAATAGCAACTCTGAAATTCGATTTGATTCAGTTCCGGTTTTTACGTTCAAAGTGGAAGCTCAAACCACGCTATACGGATTTAATTGCCTACTGCAATGTTAGTGGAGCATTCAAATTGGGTGCATGCAGTAACATGTGGTCGTAATTTATTGCATTGTTGTCTATTTCCGTATGCGAGCCAGTGACCCTGTTTGATAACTAACGGCGCTTCTGATGCTTGGCTAGATAACCCTGCTCTCCCTCAGGATAAAGAAGGTTGCTTCCCATTTCACTTGTTAGGCAAATCTGTATGTAAGTTCAATGAAAAGTTGCTTCGCATTGATAATGCGATAATTGATAACTTATCAGGCGTAAGTTATTCGGGTGAAAACTCGCTTCTCTTTTCACTTATCGGACACATCTGTAAGTTAGTCTTACTTCGCATTTCACTTATCAGGCAAATCTGTAAGTTAATCGGATGAAAAGTTTTAATGTAATAACCTGCTTTTCCTGCGCTCTGCCCCGATTTTTTTAACCAATCCTAAGTAAGTGGTCAATGGTGCATCTGATTGAAGCAAATGCTGTACAAAAATCCCACGTATTACAATAGACATTAGCATCATTATCGCTTTACCACTTTTGAACTAGATCCGGACCCTATCATCGTAAAACTAGTTATTCAATAAAGCCCTGTCCTAATTCAGTGTCCCTTCGTCACACGTGTATTAGACGGGCATTGCTCAACGGGTTAGTTCCATAATCAAATGAGGATGTTCGGGCTTCACCGTAATATGCAATTTAGACGAGTGATTTGTTACTGGTGTAGCGTATACTAGATTGCTAGCGTCGAGTACCTTGTTGCGACCGCGATTGTTTTTCTTTATAAGCAAGAAGACTTACCCAAAAAAAATGTTTTTTTTTTTTACTTCAGCCTGCCCCATTGAGTTTGAACTTGGCTTGGCTACTTTTAATTTTTTTTTCTTTTTTTTAAGATAAAAAAATACTGAAAAAATCTGACTTTTGTGACAATTGCTGCGGTAATAATAAAAAATAATCAGAAAATAATAATAACATTAGGATGTTTGCTTAGATATTCTGTAAATACAAGAATAATTGATTTCATTAAATTAAAAATTACATGATAAATTCACGATAATTATTATTATAATAGGATAATATTTAATAAATAAAAGTCACCAGCTTATTGACAATTAATTTAATATCATTTTCCTTGAGCCTGATAGTCGGTACATAATATTTACAAATAATATTTTATCTCTATAATTACATTATTTAGTTAAATATGGAAATGTACACTCGCATAATAAAAGTTAATTACATAATTATGGTATCATAACGCAATAATAATACTGACAAATTGTTTAAAATTAAATAACAAAGTACCTATTATGTTTGATAATTCCATTATTTTTACTGTAATAGGTATAAAATTATTATAACTAAGATCTGCTAGCTAAATATGATAATTTTGTAATTAAAAATAATAATCATCAAGACAGGCACAGCCCGCAATAATTATTACAATAATAATAATTATAAAATACAAATTTACGTAGTTTGTTACACAAAAATCCAAGAAAATAAAATTCTTATTTAGCTGTTTAACTAAACTAAAACAGAGATGACATACTTTTCAATTAATTATAAAATAGTTGATTATTTATTTAAACTGTCCTCCAAAATTGAAAAAATCTGTTTTGCCTTTTAATTGAACTCTACTTATTTTCTAAAATAAATACATTTACAATAACGGTATCGAATAATCTAAAATTATCTAACTTAAAATATTTACAACAAAATTAATTTACACTGTCATTAATATAAGTTCACAACTAAGTAATTTCGATTTTTTAATTCTTATTCTATGAAAAATCTGCAATCACTTAGTTGTCAACCCTGTACATACATTAAAAAAATCTTTATGGTCATTTTGAACTCATCTCAGTCGATTAAATATTTGAGTCGATGATCGATTCCTACAATATACAGTCATAGACTAAAGACATAAACAGTCAACTAACAAACTACGTAGTTTACCAGTCAGTTGGGCCAGAGAGAGATGAAATCAATTCCGAATATTTACCAATGATTTGGGAAAAGTCTTTAGGGGTGTCACGTTGTAAAAATATGCATACTTTTGACATAAAGGCGGATATAATATACAAAACTTTCGTCCCATCTCTTCAGTGGAGTCACAATGCCACTTACTGAGACTTAAGAGTCCATTTAGTTGGTGTTCATGTATTACGTCACCCCATATAACGGGCCGTAACGCTTTCGTGTACCCCCTGCCCTAAACGTTACGTAACACACAATTACCTTTGTGTCTAAAAATGTTCCATTTTAACGTGTTAGAAGAATTATATTCCGTCGATTTTTTAGTAATACAAAAAAAATAATACGTAACGCATTGTTCAACTTTCCCTTCCACTTGTGTATGGCATCATAACATTTTATAAAACCTTCCTTCCCTCCAAATCCCTACTCATCATCTTCCACAAGGGCTATTAAACGAAGGTCTTCCTCCACACAAACACCAAACTACCACCTAACAGTCATGGTTCAGAGATTTCCTCAACACTTGAAAAGTTAACTGAAGTTAACTAGGTAAGGTTCACGCCTCAACAACACTTTGTCGTCCGTCACTGATTAAAGTCCTCACTGATTGTTGACTGACAGTCATTCTTGGATCCACTGCACCTCCGGCTGATTTTGACGAGAAATTGTTGCAGAGACCTGCAATCTGAAAAGAAGAGAATGTTGTTTGAATCATTTTAATGACATACGAAAAGTTCCTGATAGGAGATTATCAGGTTTTTCTGTGAAGGAGTTTGAATATTGAAAAGGTTGTAGATGGTAAACCTGACTTTTTCTAGATGAAATAAAATCAGAGTTTATCAATTAAAAATGATGATATAGTTATTTTTTTGGGAACGTACGGTCTAAGAGGTAAAAGAATTTTTGTTTCATACGTTTAGGCCCCTTGTAATTGGTACAGTAGTGCTAAGGGTCTTGTACATAATCGAAATAACGCTAATACCATCCATTTTCAAATAGAATTTTCAGATGCCACTTAAGTAATTTAATTACAAATAGGCCCAAAGTACCCCTGTCCTACACAGATAACACTTGCTGTGTAAGGCATTGCACTGAAATGTAATGAGACCCCAATACAAATATTTGCCCGTTTTAGGATGTGGGTCCAACACGCTCGAATGACATTGTTTGGCGTTGCTAATTAGAAACATCCCGGGCAACGACCTTTTGCCATGCTGTCATTTGTTTTTGGATTTATGACAAAAATACTTGAACTAGAAGTCATTAGAAAAAAATCTGACTGCTAACAATTATGGGGGTCATATTACAATTTATAAAGCCTTTTTTACACTCACAATGGATACGAATCTAATGACACCTTTCAAAATCTGTGAAGCCGTTTGGTTTGTAAAGTATGCCATAGAAATGGCAAACGTAAATAAGCTTGAAAAGAAGACCTTAATCATTGATTATCACAACTGTGCCACCGATAACCTTGAATTTGTAAGCAATATCTTCTTAAGTGTAACCAGTGTACGAAGTACGATTAACAAACATAATCAGTACAATAGTTTCCTTCCCGAAACAAATGATAATTAATATTTAAAATACATTAAAGTTTGAAAATTACACGTATGTGTAGAATTAGAATCTAAGGCAAGTTGTGCATTCCAATGACCTCACTGTTTACACTCGTTAATGTGCACCAACATATAAGCTTATTAAACATCCTTTTATTACTCGAAGTTTCCCAACTTTCTTGCCCATGACACTAATAGGCTCTGTTGAAATGTAACTGACACAGATTCTATAGTGGCTGTTGTTTATGACACACATTTTAGAGTAATGGGCCAGTCAATAAAGAATAGCTCTTTATCGATTAACATTTTGACATAAACATTATGGGTACACAGATTTGTTGTAGATGTAAAAAGGTTAGCACGGATAGATTATTGACTTAATATATTTAACAACTAACAATTTCACCTTTAGTTTATTGCATTTAGGAAAGTGGAGACGAATGTCAAGATGTAATAAATTGACAGCCATTGATATATAAAGGGAAACCCGACTTTAAAATAGGTAAAAAAATTAAACATCTTATCTTACTCCCACAACGAAGACAAATCCAATGACACCATATACCTTATAATCTGATATATCAATTGGGGTGTAGAGCCAAAGAAATGTCTATACTTAGATACATTCACACACATGCACACACATACATAAATCTTCTGACGCAGTAAAGTAAGAAACGGATATCAAAAATCTCACCACGTATAAAACACAGGCCAATCCAATCAATGCCCCGGTGAGGACGTCCCACCAATGATGTCTTCTGTCAGTGATCCTGGTCAGGGAGGAGACTGCAGAGTACGTGAGGCACAGCATCTGGAGTAGCGGGACTGTGAAGACGGTGCGATGACGCCAGTCGAAGGCACGACGTTGAAGATACCACTGCCAAAGAGAATTTAAATTAAAACCACTTCAATGGTTACCTGGACGGACCGCCGCACTGTGGGTCCTAGGTTTGATTGCCAGAAAGGCAACATTTTTAATGATGAATTTAATTCCTGATTTGGTGACTATTTTAGAGTGAAAGAAAAATATGGCAACCAAAATACTTATCCGCACAAAAGATCAGATTGTACTTAATGATGCTACTGAATGCTATACTAAAATGTAAATCCATAATTGGCTTATTAGTTTAACATTAAAAGTATTGTGTAAATTTTTTTTGTAGCTGTGGTTTTTGTTAAAGAAATAAAATAAATAAATAAAATAAAATACTCACGGCCATAAACAGTCCACAGTAGACGGAGAGAGAAGTGTGACCAGAAGGAAAGCTGTGGAAAGAATCATTCTGCAACCATTTGGAGAACCTCTTAGACGTGCACTGGAATGTACTGACAAATTCAGTCCTGAAACAATTGAAATAGTACTCTAAAATTATCCCGATGCAAAAGTAGCACCTTACCTAGTAATTACTTAAACTACGACGCAGGAAAAATTCCAAAGACTCTTCCAAAGTGTCTTACGAAGTCAAAGACAAGTAAATTAATATTTATTTCAATTAAAGAACTAACAGAAAACGTAACGAAATTCAAAACTTTAACAATTTAAAACAAGTACAATTACATGCCAAAATAAAGAAAATTAAATTTGCATCATCACTGTAAAATTAGTTATTATTTTTTTGTTTCTATGGATTCCTAATATCACCAGCTTTATAAAAGACACACCAATATGTAACCTTGACGAGTTCATTGACACCTTAATATCCTGTTCCTCATAGATCATGTAACTAAAATCTATTACAGAACATGCGCACACAGGATACCTCTACAATTTACTTGCCACCATTACGTCAATTACGCAATACTGATGATACTCCGGCGATCTAGCTCGTCGTAATGATGGTAGGAAGTCAAGACTGATTTGAATCGCGATGCACAGACAAGAGACTCATATTAAACAAAAAAGATAAACCTAGATTAAAACTTAGCATGCAAATCCAGAACACAAAAGATGAATTAATTAAACCTAGTGTTAAAGAATATTGTCTGCCAGGAAAGCCTCAAAATCTTAGAAAGATTATTAATTCAAATTTCACGTGAAACACGATAATGTTCTAATGTATTACATACTTATTAAAGAAAATGTCACAATACTGAATTACATTAACTATTTCTATTAAAATTTTCTAGAATTGCATTTTTTTCTTATTAATTACAAATCTCTTAAGTTGGCTCTACTACTGTTATTTAGATTACTGATATATAAAATATTTTTACCCAAGCAAGTAATATAGTATTTTGATAGATGTTTAGAAAAAAGCTAGCTTTATCTCTTCTCGAAATAAAACTTACCCATTGCAAGTTTTCCCTGTATCAGGCTCGCAAATATCGAAGAATGTAGGCCTCGGACTACCAGTGACTCCTTTCATGACTTCAACAAGGGCGAAGTTGAAGAATAGACCGCAGATGTAATTTCTATACAGCCAGATGGTCTTCCTGAACGCCTGGTCCATTTTCTTGGAGAAAGGGTGCGATGTCTCGAGGAACATGTATTCTGTGACCAGCATCTAAAAGAAAAAGAACAAAAGATAACAGGATTAGATTTTACGAGGCTTTTAGATATAATTGTCAAAAGAGATAACATGTGTCATGATATTAAGAGATCACCGTCAATGAAAATCTTCCTCCCTCAATTTAACAGACATAAAACCAGCCTTGCATAAGATAATGAAAATAATGCTTTCTACAAAATTAATGTTTACTATTAATAAGTAGGTCTTTGTAAACCTTATAAATAAACTAGGTATCTAAAGACATCTTTCATATTTATTACGGCTTGGGCAGACACGCTCCTTTTAGCCGCACTTTTGCTATACGCCAACAGCTGCAAAAACGCCATGGAACAGCTATAAGAAGCGCGTCTGCCCAAGCCTTTAATGGGAACTGCATAGAATCCATTTTTGAGTTTATCCATTCCAAACGCCCAGACGGTCATACATTGGTACATATCCCATGTAAGTACATTATTTGCATTTTAATACTTACAAGAACGAGAGGGAAGAGGAAAATCGAGGCGATGATGAATTCGTTACAAACGGTGTCGCCATTGTAGGGAAAGGAGAGAGCTGGGTCGTTGCAGAAGAAACCGCTACGATGTTGTGAGATCACGTTGAATTCAAACAGGGCCACCACGGTCATTACTGTAACAAAATATTGCAATGATCATATCAGCTAAAGGATAAACAGGACTTGTCCTGGATAAATTAGCCATTATAGCAGTTCCTAACCTTTTTAATATCATTGCCCCTGTGACTTGTAAGAAAAACTGATTTTACCCCTTCTTTAAAATGTTATCAAAACAAAAAATACAATTACTTTTTTGTATCTTTTTATTTTATGATCTTAATAATTACGTCCTTCGTTACCCTTGTAAAATAGCTGCTATATCCCCACGGGGGTAATTACCCCAAGGATAGGAAACCAGGTAGTATAGCCTAACTAGTAGTTGGTGAATTACTTTCATAGAAGTCTTTCATAGAAGACCCAGTAGTCTGGTTAATAGTGAGTTGTCTTGAACTTGCTTACGAAGGTGGAAAGCCCTGGTTTGAATCCCAGCTAGAGTAGATATTTATGTAACAAATGTTTGACTTCGGTTTTAAGCGTAAATAAAATTAATTGACAGGTAGCAAATTGAATGTGTTTACAATAATTACATCAAACACAATAACATTTGTAATGTAAAGTTTTGTTGATTATGATAATAAAGCAGTGAAAACTAATATTTCTGATACCTCTATCTGTCTAAACGAATACCACAAAACAGATTTAGACACATCTATCATTATTTAAAGTATTAAACGTTTATTCAATAACATTATTTATAGTACCTACACGAGTGTTACAGCCAATACTATCTAAATTCGTACATGCAACAGATTTCGACATTGTCACGGCGGTACCCTCCATCCTAAAGTTCAAAGTCAATGTCAGGACAATTGCGTAATTGTTACAGACGAGCTCCAAATTTATTTAACCAGAAAATTGTCCAAGTGCGTTGGTCGGATCGTAGTTGACGCGGCGACAATTGGAGGGACGACGTGACCTTATTGGACCTGTGTGCTACGAACATCCGCTTGTAGTCGCATCTACGACGTTACTCGAATATCCTAAGACGCCTAGCTTAGGTCTTAGATACCTACGAACACGCAGTTTTGTAATTTATACCTAAGCTCGATTTTCCGATGTATATTTTTTCCTATAAAATTCGAATCAAATTTTAACTAGATAAAATTGGCATCAATCAATTGCCGAAATGGAAATGCCTTTTTGTTATATTATTCTATAGATGTCTCCTTCCATCCATTGTTGAAGTATTACAGGGAACTGTTTACCTTAACTGAGGACTTGACTAAGCGTTCTTCGATGTCTACTAAACAATTGTATTACACAGCAAATTTTGTAAATCATGGTTTTTACTATACTTAAACTTGATGCACAAATAATCCCACGTCATCATATAACGTCATACCGCTTACAAATGAAAATATTGCGACCCCATCCGCACCGTCATTTTATTTTTACGTAAGTCACTCATGAATTCGTCCTTCTCAAAATAAATCCTCATTTCGTAAAGACGTCAGTGTCGCGTCACAGTACGATTACTTTCTTCAGGATGTTATAAAACTTTAAACCAACTGGTGTACGTTTATAATCAAGTATCTTTTCAAGTTCCGGTGGCACCCTTCAATTGTTCCATTATTACGCGGTATCTACGTAGCATCTACGTAAACAGGACATGTCAGCGATCGATATCGTTCATTGCATATCCTTTATTTTGTGGAAATGTTTCGTAAATTTTGTAGAATTGTTCTTTGATAATAAACCGACATTGTTAATGAAAATTGTGGTAGCAAGCTCATGGGTTTGATTGCTAGCCGGAGGAAGAAAAATGTAAGTTCTCGGTTTGTTATGTTCTTGTATGTTTATGCTACCTGATAACACAGGAAATCGTAGTTCGTTATAAGTGTGTGAAGACTCTATGAGAGTACTTTCACGTAGGATTATGAGAAGGTATAGTTCAAAAATTAAAACAGAATTATTTAAATATGTTTGAAAAACTCTCACCATATATTTCAAATGTATCATCAACATCAACTAGTCCTAGTAGTCGCAAACCATTAACAACTTCTAAATGACGATTAAAAAGAAAATTCTTCGGGATACTTAAAAACGAACTTGTCTCTAATCGACCTAATTTAACCGATTAATTTTCATTAAAATTACTCTCATACTCGTATTACCTAACCTGGAATCTATTTGCGATTATCCAAAGTCCCTGTTCATAACCATTGGAGGTACCTACAAAGCGGCGGGACGTGTGACGTAATGAGCCGCCACGTTGGCCCACACGTGAACCTGTTGCACAATCATAGGATGCAGCTAACCGGCTCGTAAGTAGGCCATGCAACTAAACGGTGTCGCTGTGATCACTTTGCATTTTCCAGGTGATTCATTTTTATCTAATGTCAACAGTGAAACAGGTGTTATTTTTTAATGGGTATAATAAACGAAGGTGTCGTCAGCTCATCTGAAAGGAAGGGGAAGTTAAGGAGGGCGGGGTTATACAAAGGTTTGTCTTTAAATAAGTTGTGTATGTACAGATTTTTTGGAAATTATTAGATTTTCATAAGTGACGTAGAAGTTAGACGTTTTATTGTTTTACATTTCAGTGATTACTACGAAATACACATAATCGCAAATCGTAGACATATAACTCCCAATAAACATACGCCTCGTTCTAACGTAGTGGGGTAAAAAAAAAATCTATTTCTGATTCACCATCCGTTTTAAAAGAACAACGTCTTGCGATATTCTGAGATCGCTAAGCTCACTAGTGGACTACCTGCTTAGTACCAACGAACATGATAATAAAGTGAGCTAAGTTTTTTAGATCAAAAAAAAAGATAGCCCTAAACTCGTTATAAATTTTTAGTAACAAGGGATATTTTTTTTTCATTATTCAAATGTTGTGCGAGTTATATCAGTAGCTATTTAGTTACCTAATAAGTGTATGTCTCAATAATAAATCCGTTTATAAATCTAACCCAATAGAGATAATAAAAAAATCTACATTATTGCTATCTGCAAGATCACGTCACGCTCACGTAGTGAACACGGGCATTCATTTTAGTTTCGCTACTCAGCAATAGATGGCGCTACTAACATAACAATATCAGTTTAACATCCCTTTTTAAACGTTTGCTTTTCGTTGAAAAACCAAAATAATACATGCAAGATGTTTATGTTTTATTATCCGTTGTTCAGTGAGATAATGTTATATACCTATAGTTATTAAATTATTGTTTACTAAAGCCTTTATTCAGTTTAACAGGTGAATAAACAAACAACGTTTAATTAAATTCTTACTTGAAATAAAAATGGTTGAAAGAAATCTAGAATTTTGTGAATACGACGACAATGATCCTTACTATGTAATGGCTACAATGTCAGATCGCCAACGATTCGGTGAGTCCAGGGTCCGATTCCCATACTAATAAAATTCTCTATAGTGTATAGTGCTGTCAATAAATACCCACTCTTTCATAAAAATAGTCTGACAAAATTTCTTAATCTTTTACTGGTAATCCGCACATTCGTTTACGCGGAACGAAAGCCGACTCTCTTCAAATTACCTTGACTAATATTTTAAACGAGAATCGATTAAAACTCTTAAATCGGACCACATTGCAGCGTAACATTGAAAAACCTTTATAGACCGCTAATTTAACGGCTAT
Organism: Lerema accius; assembly: GCA_001278395.1. Lineage (NCBI taxonomy): Eukaryota > Metazoa > Arthropoda > Insecta > Lepidoptera > Hesperiidae > Lerema > Lerema accius. The sequence continues at coordinate 313,150 of LGAG01000183.1, forward strand.
AATCGGATTATAAGTCATTAAATTGATTAAAAAACTTATCTCAAAAGTTTCGTAAGTAAAATATCTTTCATGTGGTAATTTAAAGCTAATTGTAAGTAAAAGTAAATTTTCCTTATATAGAAAATTTTATAATTTGCAGCTTATAGGTATAAATAGCCCAAAATTATCAATGAATGACTAAAACTATTCTGTGAAATTTGCGTAATTTTACACAAAGTTTTACGGCGCGTATGATAATATTGATAACATTATCAATATTACTACTCAATGTTTATATTTAGTAACAAAACATGACTCAACCTACAAAAAACTAGTTTGGATAATTACGCGTGCCGGAAATGGTATTTATTCATGCATGCAAAAAGGGGTGTGCGAATCGTATTCAACTATGACGCACTATTGCAAAAAATTATACTTATTAAATATCTACGTGCTAAAAAAGCCCTCAAAATTATTAGAATAATTTTTGCGGGACTCTTAAATTTTTTTATGATATCCTTAACTACAATTAAAGCAGGAAAAATATTAAATAATATAATTATTGCATAAAGAATGAACTAAATATCAACCCAAATTCCTTGTTCCTTTACTATCTTCTTTTTATTCCATAAGGAAACATTTAATAAACTTAGCCACCTTGTTCAACAAATTGTGAAATAAATGATAAAATAAATCATTTTGTCCATTTTCCTAACTAATCAACAAAATAAATTATTAAAGATTAAAACAAAACAATCGCTAAGCATTAATCAATTGTTTCTTAACACATAAATAGGTACATTTACTTAGGATAACACTTTCTTTATCGGTCGAAGTAATTAATTACCATATTCCATCACACAATGTTTTCTTATAAAATCCATTATTAAAACACATATCTAAGGTTTGTTCAATTGCTTTTATCGTGTAAGGTATGTCCCCGAGCAAAAGATATCAAAGACAAACAATGTTAAGTTCAACAATAGATTTTGAATTTAAAATATCCCTTTAAGACATTGTTATTGTTTTAGAATAAAAAAAAAAGTTATCGAGTGTTTTACCAGACTAGAACAAAATAAGGATAATGGTTTACGAGAATACATTTATGTATGTATTTATGTATGTATTATGTATGTCCTTTTTTTTTAAAAAGATCTACCTACTACCTAAGCAGCTTAACAGATTTCAATATAATGAGTTGTCATTACAATCATCGATATCCTAAGAGTTGCATAGGCTATACCATAGACGCAGATAAAAAAATATATAGACGCAGTCTTCTTGACAAAAAAGCATAGTAGGGAAAAACATTAAGGTGCTCGGTGACATATGGGACAGATCGTAAAAAAAAATAAAAAATTTACCTCACTTTTTTGTTCTGAACACTATTTTATTTTTTTATCTAAGGGCTGGGCTATTAATAACTTTTTGTGGTAACAGAATTTTTTTTTTGTCTATTAATTACCACTAGTTTTAAATTTTTAACCTATAATTTATTAGACATCGCTTACTCTACGTCAATACGACCATTATTGAGCTTGTAATGTAATTTCATAATTACAAAAACATTTTATAAGTGGGTTGTAGGTTATGTAAATAAGAAGAAAGTTTGTGAGTGTAGAAATTACAAAATTCATTCAGCTACCATTATTCTATAACCGGGAAGTGTGCTCAATTTAACATTTTAATTACAAAATTATTACAGCTTACATTTTTTGATACAGCCACCATATTAATTTATATCACACACCTATCGTGTTGTATAGACTCGTTTGAATATTAAAATTTAATTACCTAGTACACAGTAACACTTAGTATTAGATTACTGAATTAAACATAAGTTTGTTGCTTTTATTTATGTTTTTCGAATGTTGTTACGTAAATTATCGTAAGTGAATAATGTAACTAATAACTTTTTAAGTGCATTCTTGGGAATATTTGTAATTAATTATAGATACATACTATAATTTAATACTTTACCTTACTTATCATAATCACGTAACGACAAAATGTATACATTACGTAATGGTAGGTATACTCATTAATGTATATTATGTTATGTTAATATAAATTTTCTTTACTGTAGGACTCTTCTCTACTATACTAATATTATAAAGAGGAAACATTTGTATTTTTGTTTGTTTGTTTGTAATGGATAAACTCAAAAACTACTGAACCGATGTTCAAAATTATTTTACCATTGGAAAGCTCCGTTATCTACGAGTAACGTAGGCTATATTTTATTTTAGAAAAAACAGGAGTCCGTAAGATATTTGGGTTTTTCGAACCCAAGGTATAAAGAATCATATTTATTATGAATAAATATGCTGCAGAACGACGTCTGCCGTCAGCTAGTTATAAATAAAGAGCAATCTAAGATTTGGTTTGCCATAAAAATTTCAACAGATATTAAAAATAGGTGCGTAATTTCAGGGGAGCAGTATTCTGTCTCTGTTTCTCTTTAACTTAATAACAAAAGTTCGTTAACACACGTTGTTTATTTGTGTTTGCTGGGATTGAAGTCGGCATAATGTCGATGATGTGCACCAGGGGTCGCCACTGTCGCCACGTGCAGCGCATAAAGCATTCAACTTTTTATCATCTGTGTCTCCCAAATTAACCAACCATAATCTATTTTTAATTACTTTTTTGTTAGGCTGCGTTTGTATTCTGCCAGTATGGTCGGACAGTTTTGTTTTTTAATTGATTTTTATAATTTTTTTTAAAGTCATTAAAAATATCCAAATAAGTTTTTCTTGTAGTTTTTTCGCAATCTGTACTTTAGCAGAAACGGGTTGATTTTATAAAAAAATCCAATGATTCATCTACTTTAAGTAATACCTATTCTAAACAATGAAACATTAAAATTGTTTTCTTTTTTCAAAACACAAATACTGTTGGCGATATAAAAAAATTGAATATTATAACAATTTATCTTTTTATTTTATAATTACACAGATAATGTTGTATTGATCAATTTAAAAATATAATACCATGATTAACAGCCAACTGCACAATGTAGTGCTACCCTAAACATTGTATTTATTTCCCTCTTGGGAGATTCTGCGTTTTTTATAGCGAGTTGATAAGTAAGAGTAAGATAAACAATTCTCAGATTTTTTAGACACCTTAAAATGGTTTTTCGTATTACAGAAATAACGTCCCGTTTTTTTTACGAGTTTTGTAAATATCGGTATATTTTTAATTTTTAAATGTCCGATGCAATACGAAAATAAATCTTAGAAAACAAAGGTTAGACATTATCAAAATTTTTTTTTTTCTACATACCAAGCAATAGAAGAGGGATGTCAATCGCCACCCTCCACCATACTCTGCTATTCTTACAGCTGGGCTCTATAGGACTTAGCAGCTGAGATTCAGGGTCGCGTCTCTGTAAACAAAACACATAATTAATAACAGCGCCATCTATTATTCAGTAGTGAGTACTAGTGATGTAACGAATGCCATTTTTTTAACATTCGCGAATGCGGATGCGAATGCGAATATCTGCCACCGACATTCGCGAATGCGAATGCGAATGCGAATATTCGTTACATCACTAGTGAGTACTAAACTCATTTGCTTCCTAAAACATTTTTAAAAACTTCTTGGGATACTCTAGGAACAGCAATACATAGATTGTGAATTTGAATAATAATTGTTTTTTTTTTTTAATACAAACAGTGTAGTTAGGTACCTGCCAATAGTTTTATAATACTATAGTATTATAAAAGATACAAGACGATTATAAACTTCAAGACGATTTACAAACAAAGTATTAGGTTAGTACATTAATTAAACTTGGATCGGCAAAGTTTAGGCGCAATAATAGAGTTTAGGTGCGGGACTAAATAAATTAGTTTATCGACCGAACGGCTAGCAAGGTCAACCTTCTAAGGTCGGGTTAACCTTGAAATCGGTCCTTCGTTGTGACCTTTGGCGGCATTTTCAAGGACCATTGACCTTTTTGACAAACACTCTTACGGAATAAGATTACTGGAAACGATTAGTTTTCAACCTTGAATATTACTGACGACTAATGTGTATAATTTAAGAACGTAAAATTTTAATTGAAATAAAATTAAATGTTTACCTAATTTGTATTATTTCATTTTTGCTAATTATGTAATTAAGATGACGTCATAGTGATTATTCACGTCAGTACTTTTTACATCGACTCACAGATTACTATATAACAGATACTTACATAATATATTTTTACTATGTAGGAAGTACTAGTATACATTTTACTAAATATCATTACTTGTATTCTACCTAAACACTACGTAATATCTTAAGTGTACGCAATCCAATGCTTTTAATTACGAAGGTGATTTTGTATTAAAAATAAGCTAATTCTAAGTACAAAACAAAAAAAATCTAGCTACGAAAGTTAAAAGTAATTTCCACAAGGTAGGCGCATCTAGTCTCAACTTAAATCTGTAACACTATAATTACAGCATAGATTTAATTAAAGATAAGTTTAAATAATGCTTCGAATTACCGTTGTAGTAACTAAGT
>LGAG01000183.1:317739-330044 GCA_001278395.1 Lerema accius
ATAATGTGCAGTATGTAGTATAGGTATAGAAACCTTAAATACCTACCTAGTTATATATTATTTTATAATGTCATTGTAGGTAGATAATTCCATACCTAAACGAAAACGTTTGATGTACTTAATGTAAAATTAAAATCATTAACCACAGCTCTTTGCGTAACGATGTGCGCAGTGCAGGAATCTCCCTATAATGTGTCATGTCATTGAATGGATTTTGTTGGCGAATACGTGTTTTAAGTCATAGAAGAGTTACCTAACTGTATAGGTAACCATATATATACACATACACATTATTACAAAATTAAAGAATTCGTAAAGGGCGATAGATAGATTATTTAAAAACAGATATATAGATGACTAGAAATCGCCGGCGGCTCCGCCCGCGTAATTTTCCCGTTTTTGGAATAATTTTTTTGCTGCTCCTCTCTATTCATCTTAGCGTGATGTTATATAGTCTATATGCTTCCTCAATAACTGGACTATCTTACTCTAAAAAATTTTTCAAATCAGTCCAGTAGTTCCTGAGATTAGCGCGTACAAACAAACAAACTCTTCAGCTTTATATATTAGTGTAGATTAATCAAGTAGCGTTCCTAAAATTATGTGCTTAATTAACTGCAGAAATAATCAACCATAATGGAAACCAGGACCACTGACTAGGTTTCCGTAGATGTCTACGGCAAAATGACGTTTACTTTGTAGTTATACAGTCCATTATGAACTGAAAATAATAAAATAAAATGTACTAAAACATACCCGAACACTCATATTTGTTAGAGTCATTCTTTTTATAGCACTTTCAATACTGCTCCTTATTGAAGTATTTGATCGCACCATTTTGAATACAAATACGTCACAATATGATAACTATATACGATACACTATAACTTCAGTTTAGGTTCAGTTTAACTTAAATTTATCTTTATACAATTTAACAAGATAAAATAAAAACACTAATTTCTTCATTCGATTCGATTTAAGAGTTACTTTAATAATTATTAAAAATTATATTTATTTTAATTCACACTGCACTAACGCGGTCCACTTGTTATAAAGTTTACATATAATTGAATAATTGTTATTGAATTGTGCTATTTATTTATCGAAAACCACAAATACGTCGGAGCAGGACATTATTATGACGCATAATGCAAATTGACACAAACCACAAAAGCACTGAAAATTAATTCTGTTTTTTGTGTGAATTTAGGTAAATGGAAATTAAGTTAGTAGTAGTTAATAGAAAAGACATAAAATCAACCAAACTTTAGCAATTTTTATACATAAAATACTAATATATTTTTCACTGTAACATTTTTAACTGCTTGTTTCGTTTTGTTTCATAAACACTTTTTAATTCGGCTTACTCCTAATAACATGAAACAAATTAACTGTTGTATAATAGACTTGACAGCACCAAAATTTTAAAATATAAGTATCTTGAAAATATTTCTGAATAACATATTATTGAATAACGTGTAATTTTGCACTTACATCATTATTCAGGGGACGCGTACCTAATCAATACGTGATTTGATGACTAATTAACATAGTAGTAAGGAAAAACCTATTTATAATAACCTATTATTCTAATAAACCACATGCCTAGTGGTGCTACGTGACGTTAAAATGCCTTTTTATGGCCTTTGATATTATCTATATAAGGTAAGGTGGGGTAAGACTAACACACGGGGCAAGACTAACACTGTATATTATCTCGATACGTATAGCTTATACTATACGAAATTCTTTTAGTCTGTAAGATAGAACAAATGTAAATGTTCCCGGCTAAAACACACACATGTCGTTTCTTCAAGTGCATATCGAGATGATAGACAGTGTTAGTCTTGCCCTGTGTGTTAGTCTTACCCCACCTTACCTTATATCTATATCTATATACTATGTAATAATCGCCCGCGTAATTTTGCTGTTTTCGCAATATTTTTTACTGCTGCTCCTCTCCTATTTATCTTAGCGTGATGTTATATATCCTATATCTTTCCTTGATAAATGGACTATCTTGCACTAAAAGAATTTGTCAAATCGGTCCAGTAGTTCCTGAGTGTAGCGCGTTTAAACAAAACTCGGCGGACCATGCACGGTAACATAATAGTATATGTGAGTACGTAAAAAAAAGAAAAAAACTTTCCTGTTTTTGTTCCGAACACTGCGTATATATTTTAGGTCTGAGATAATACATTGAATCAATATTATTACAACTTAAAATTAATATTTACAATAAACAATGTAAAGCTACATTCAGTTACATAGACACTTTAATATTTTGTAGCCAGTAACGAATAGCATCAATATGTTAACCCTCTCGCGGAGTAACGAACAAGCACAATATGAATAGCTTACAATAAATAAACTCGTTATAGCTAGCTAGCCGCGAGCCACGAGCTAGCAGGCGAGGGTTATCGATTTATCTGAATGGATAATGTCATACAATAATGTAATATTTAGGTGGTGTTATTCGGTTTCTTATTTAAAATTCTTGGCATGTAAAAATACTATAATTAAGCGTGTAGGATTATGGAAAGCAATCCCTATTTTTTAAGTAAATTTATATAACGTCGGTTTATTAAAAATTAATTAAATTATTAAGAAAATTTTGTAAATATGTGAGTATTTTAATAATAATTTAGACTACCTATATCTACACTGATCCGATTAAAAGCGTGACTATTAACCTAGCTTACAGTAAAATAAGTAAACAATAAAGTCTTTTTTTACACTAATAATCTGAAATTAAACTCGAACTAGTTAATCCTAAGATAAACTGGGTTTAAAAATTTTTAAAGAACATGGCTAGTTCTCGTATAAGCCGGACCTACGCACGATACGGAGTTCTCTGTTCATTGTATAAATGAAAGCGCCTGGATCTTTAATCACATAATCAGTATAACAATAAATAATCGATGGGAGAAAAGATAACCCGCGGTTGTTTTATCTTTAAATTTTATGTACATTTCTTTGCTCTGTACAATCCATTGTATTCGTATGTCTTTAACTAGGAACATTCACATTCATAGCTCAAACGGCTTGACGTATTATCATAAAAAAAAAGAAAAAGAATTCTACATAGATACCGCAGAAAATTTACACAGTATTCTAGAAAATAGTAATCATTTTTTACGTTTTCCTATTTAATTACGTATTTTAAATTGGCCGCGCTTTACAACAAAATGTTTTATTATTAATAACTTCTGAAAGGATACATACAAATTGACGCTAAAGCCGAAAATAATTGCTTCAATTTTCAACCTTAAACGGTTATACAATAAACAGTTAACATAATAGACTTAGTTTTTTTTTGGTCTAAATAAAGCGCCACCTAGTGTCGAGTAGTGAGATGACATAATTCCCTATCTCCGTTCGAATTGATTTTAATTATAAAACGGTAAATCAAGCGGCTCGGACGTTATCTGTTAATTAATTAGAAATACGTATCAGTTGTAATATACATCTTTATTTAAAGGACAACGGATCACATAAATTACTGGACGACAGATCGTTGAAACAATATTTTACTTAAGATATTGTCGCCTTGGAAATAAAATTAAGGTGTTTACTTGACAAGATGATCTATACTAATAATAAAAAGCTGAAGAGTTTGTTTGCTTGTTTGTTTGCCTTTTTGTTTCTTTGTTTGAACGCGCTAATCTCAGCAACTACTGGACCGATTTGAAAAGTTCTTTTAGTGTGAGACAGCCCTTTTATCGAGGAAGGCTATTGACTATAATATGATCTTCCTAATATGAATAGGAGAGGAGCAGCATTAATAAATATATTTTATAGCGAAAACAGGGCAATTATGCGGGCGGAGCTGTGAGAGTTAGATAATTTAAATTGTACATACATGTATATAGATGTATGATTTTTTTATTTATATTTTTGAATATTGACGTTCGTTAAACGATTTAATTCCTACGTCAAAATAAATATTGAATCTGAATGACATTTTCTTTTATCCAACTTCGTCAAATGATGTATAAACACAGGCATCAACGCAACAGGATTCCCTGTATCCTGTATTAAGAGTACATGACGTCAATATCAAAGTTAATATCAAATAACAATTGCCGGGAATTGGAAATGTGATACCAGGAAAAACTGCATTACAAACATATTGCTAATCGTTTGCAGTAAAAAGCAATCTTAGATGGCCATAGTACTGCTGAATATAGATAGGTTCATTAAGCTTAATAAAAAATAATTTGCAGCTTTTTTATCGAAGCAATTTAAAAGTGGGAATGTGTGTGCGCACGAACTTATTTCAGTTATATACGTTTGTATTATGTATATTGTGTCCCATGCTTAAATAGACCTTAAATAGAGACCTTGTGGCTGCATAAAGCTTGCAACACTTGGGTTGCCAGGTTGCCACATTCCCTCAATCTGGAGCACCCTGGTGGGCCTAGGCCTCTTCTGTGTTCCTAAATAAAAAAAACAGTGTTACGTAACGCGTTGTTCGACTCCTCCCACTTATGTAACGCATCACAACATTTAACAAGACCTCTCCCTCCCCCCAAATTGTGTAACGTAATACTTGAACGATTCCTGTTATTAAGTAGGAAGCCATTAAAGGTTGAAACCAAATATACTCAGACCTCTACGCTGACCAGTATAAGGTTAACCTAATAGACCATTAGGTATAAAGTAGGCCTCGTTTAGTATTCTATGTAGCTATCCGACGATATCAGCAAGTACCTCTACCGCAGCGACAGCTCACGGATGGCGCTAACATTGTTCTGTTCACACGTCACTGAGAAATGTGATGTGTCATTCGATCTTGTCGATGATGTCATCGATGACGTCATAGGCTATCTATTGGCAACACAGATCAAGGAATATATCTGTATACCTACATACAGTGATTGGCATACTTTTATCGAAATCATTGACAAAGATGCAGACGAACCACGAAATGGTGACTATCGTCAACCATGGGCAATCATGATTACTTAGCTTTGCCTACTAAAGATTGGATAAAGTTTTCAACAGTCTTACAAAAACAGCTTGCGTTAAAAGTAATAAACCGAGACTAAACCAAAGCAAGTATGTCATTACTCAAGGTAAATGATAATAGAAATGGAAGCCACGAAGTAACTATTTTCTAATCTGTGCCTGTACTAGAAGAGATTCTTTGAACAACAATCTGCAGATTTGGGCGGATGGAGATTTAATCCCCAATCCTCTGGCTACAACGTCCTCCATAAACGAATGGAAACTTTCACATTTCGATTCTAGCTCATTTCAAGAAACTGCCATGACACTATATCTATCTAATAACGATATTATGACCTACTTCTATTTTCTGCTGACCTGAAACTTACCTCAGACCTAATTCCAGTACCGTAGGTCAGCAGTGTTGAACCTACGTCATCGGTCATGACGTCATAGCCTCGTAGCAACACGTTCGACGAACAGTGAATGGACCGCGAAGTTTTAGTGCTATTGGTACATTTGCACTCACATGAGTGGGAACGAAAGTCAGTTATAAAAACTATGCATATTGGCATGTATAATAGAGATAACTTCATAGTACTTATTTAAGTGTAACTAGCCCTTTTAAGTCCACACTTGTTTATTGTTAAAATTTAAAAAAATCCAAAAAGTTATCCGTACCTAAACCTACCTATGATTTTTCTTTCTCTGTACTTTCTTTGAGGCATTCCCCCCCTTACCCCCTTACTAATTTATTAAGTTATACATTTTTATATAAAGTTATTTGTCAAGTTTACAACATTGTAACAGTATATCACGAAGACAACTCACGAAGTGTTTCCTTAATGAGTCAGCGGCGACTGGCCAGTCAAGAATGAAAGTTTACTTTCGATCTTACTCTGTATCCGTGCATCCAGTAAGGTATACCTACTTTCATAACATGGAGACGTTTGTCTCTTGAAGGATGATTAAGATTTCCAGATATATACGTATGATGTAGGTGTATATGAGTCCATTTATCTGGCTCACCGAACAGATTGACGGATTTCAACCAGCACCCCTTTTTCCAGTCGTGTTTTTTGTTTTTATATTGATGACTACGATAGATACGAGCAATAAGTATAATAACTGCGTAACATTCGATGTTCAAAGCATTCAACCAATCAGATATTCTAAAATTCAATGGCCACTATCACAGAGTCTTACACTGCCTATATACGGTCTGCTTAACCATTGAAACAGTCGATATCGGCAGCTTGAAGGTACTGCTTCAAGCTACTTCCGTTTGACGGTCAGACCGCATGCAACTAATTGAAGTAACCGCCGCCAACAGTAACTACTTGAAGCAGCCCATCTATAACTAGCCTTAGGACCGATGAATGCTACCAGTCACACACTACAAATTAAATCATCCTTGCAACCCATAACTGACCCACTGCTGGGCTCGGATCTCCTCTCACAGTGAGGGAAAGGCCATAGTCCACCACGCTGGCCTAGTACGGATTGGCAGACTTCACACACCTTTGAGAACTTTATGGACAACTCTCAGGTGTGCAGTTTTCCCCACGATGTTTTCCTTCACCGAAGCAAGTGGTAATTAGTATCTAATACGCACATAACTAAATACAAAGAAATAATCATAATCATCACTTTCCAGAAATTACAATACCAGTCCCATAAAATTACGTTCTTTCTGCAAAATCTACTCATTCAAAGTTCATACATATTTGACGTAAGTACTGTACTACGTAGTATTCTTCAAGTAAATGTGTGGTTAACCTACTTTATTAATGACACACGATTAAAGAAAACCTTTTCCCCAATAACACAATCATTATGAGTTCTATTAAGTTAGGTGTAAGGGTCATTAACCTTTAAAAATAAAAAAATTACGTGGTAGAAATTTGACCGTTACTTCAAGGTCAAAGTACCCTTTTGAAGTCCCTCGCTGATAGATGTAAAACTAAAATATAACGACAACTTATCTGTCAAAAGGTTCTTTCAACTGGCGTAGTTATATGACGTGTCCGTTTATCAAAAGTGTGCTAGTGTTCGCTTTGTTTTATTTTCTACATTAAATATATTAGAAATACGAGTATTATAAAGAATAGGGCCTGTCCATTAATCACACGAATCTTCAAAACTATCTTCAGTAATTTAGTAATTTTGGGATATTTCAGATAAATTAGCAGTATAGGGTCGCTTTTTATTTATTTATTTAATAACATTGGAAGTAAATTGACTTAGGCCCCTATAGTTCGAAGGCCTATTATTGTGATACGGCGCAGTAATTTAATACATCGATGTCAAAATACAATACGGGTGAACACTTGATGTAATAGTGGTGTAGGATGTATTTAATCTAAAAAGATTTTTGTATGTATGTATAATTATGTACACTAATTCCTTTGGACGCTCAAGAACCTTAACGGCTTGAATTCTATCATAAACCTTACTTTGTCGCATCATGATAACTATTTGATGCATTGTATTTTATGTACTGCAGTAAACAAGTTCATATTATTACTGTTTTCATTAGAATTGAACTCGACCGATAAGTTGCTATTATGTTAATTTATTATTAGCCCACAGTACAGAGGTTACAATGACTGACCTGCTCTGAATCTTTAAATAGAATTTACGACCGTAGTAAAATGGCTGTCCTTTAATTGGAATGCGAATACAATAGGGCCTTTTCTTAGCGCGACTGATGTTTGAATTACGTTCGAAAGTTCTTACCAGTATTAAGGAATAATTTGCAGCGCCATCTATTAATTTTCCCTGCTACTAATTAATTAACCTAATCTTAATTTTCTAATACGCAAATAAATCTCTTCTTAACGCCGTCTTTGGAATACGTAAGACACTATTATGAAGAAATCGGAGCCTGTGTAAGTTTCGATTTATTTCCTAAAATAAATGTGTCAAAAAAATTATTGAGCATTAAAAGCTCTCTTTTCATAATAAGCTTTAAGTACTATAAATCTCAAATTCAAAGCTACGGGTAAATTTAACCCTTCAAGCACTGAGAGGTAACTTACATAACTCCAAAAATAACCCTTATAATTACAACTGACATTTCCTAGTCCTATCAACCAAGCTTCCCACTTCACCCTAATAACCCACTGCCGCAGTTCTGTATTAGCAGAGTACTGCAGCTATTAGCCAATGAGTGTTTCCTCAATCTGCATCGTCCTTGTTTACTAATTGCACTTCCATCAACGGTTTGACGTTGGTTGATCTAGGAACACGTGAACTGATCTGATAGACAAGTGGTTTAATTAAGGGTTGAGTAAGCAGTGGAGGGTTAATTAATAAGAAGTTTAAAAAGTAAAAAATTGGATAGTTATAGTTGTGTCATGGACACGGCTGTGTGTTGTACATGAATACGTTGATGTTACCGATTAATTTAAAAAAAAAACTTTATTTAGGTATCTACGTCGTAAAATAACCTAGATGTGACGTCGCTTCACAATCCACCGCGTGCCTTTTTCACTGTTCTCGCCTAATTACATTAATTCGTTGATCCTTTAGTTATAAAGTGGTATAATTTAATTTAGGATGTAGACGCTACATTCAGAACTACAACGCCAAACTGTATCCCCTGATTTTGTTATCATTAGGTTTTAAGGATTGCCCCCGTGCCCTGTATTCACGTCTACATATTATTTTTAGTACCTATCTGGCAATGCTCGTTGGTCTCGATGTCCATGGGCGACAGGGGCTAGTACAATAAACAAAAATGCAGTAAAAGGATTATGTGATAATAAAAAATCTTACCTCACGACCCGGATAACTTCAATACAGACATTGCGGTTGGTTTCAGTGAAAGGAGGTAGATTGATTCTTGGAAATACCTACCACTGCTCACGAATAAGCAGAAATACTACTTCCTCAATGATCATTAACTGAAGAAGTTTTACCTCAAATCGTAATCTTAATTTTTCGTACAATATGAGGAAGCCAGTGTCACAATCACAGACAAGAAGACAGAAGAATAAGAAGAAAGAAGAAGACAGAAGAAGAAATTGACGAACGTTGATATCTAGCAGTTCGATCGACCCTATGAACCCGACCGCTAGGTAAAATACAGTGAGCGAGTGACAGATTTTTGTTCGTCACTTATTTATTCGCAACTGTATACAAACGCTCTGTCTATTCTTTTCTATGGGTCTATGGCCACAATATACAGAGACTAGCAGTAGTAAAACTCGTGTGATGTGTGTAGGAGGATGGGAATAAGATAATTATACACTTATTATAGGTAGGTTTCTGTATACAAATATAACTTGTGTCCATAACTTTTTACCCAACTGTGAAAGGAGAGTAATTTTTTTCAAGCGTATGTATTTATGTCCGTCTCTTTGGCACTTTCTAGAGCTTGCTTGATGGATTTCAACATTATAGGGTATCATTGGATTCGTCTCGTTAGTGAGAAAAACTGGATTTAATACTTTTGTTGCAATAGACTAGTTTTTTTGCAGCTGAATTTTTTGTCTTTCTGATTATCTAACCTCAAAATATATGCCTCCCCCATTTTCAGCAATCTTAATAGTTGACCTTTAATACCCCTTTTCAAACTCAAACCAACAGCATTGTATAGTATAGACCTAAATATTTGCGTCAACAAATTATGTAAACAACGTATTAAAATATCCTAATGCCACTAATTCTTTCGTATGTTATCTTATCAAGACGAGTTATAAAATACTTGGTTGTTTGTCTATTAACATAATTATCACATATCTATTTAACGATATAGGTTGTGTTTATACAAAAATAGACTCTATTACAAATCATCATTAGGTATACTTATGACTTCATCTATGGTCGATATTTGACCAAGTTTAATTATGTCAAACTACAGATACGGTCGACATATGCTAACAAGCAGATGTCATTGTCAAAGTATTACTGTCTGTCAACAGTTCCTTCCTTGTGACAGTTATCTTTGTATCATACGCATGGTAGTGTGCGTAATATTTTATTATGTAAAATTTTTTAAACGTATGTATTTATAAGACATATTATATTATATTACATTTAGCTTTCCACTTTCTTCTCTATTAAACTTTAAGACGTATTAATATATACATAGGCAAATATAGCTGATTATACATACTGCACTCTACATTAATACTTTGAGACAAGAAAAGATGTTTTGTACCCATCCTTTCTTGTCTAAACCATACAACGACTCATCCCAATATTCTATCTAACCGTAAACTGTCATCAGTTGCCAGGCAACTGTCAAAAAGTCACAACAATACGTTATAGTTATTATTTCATTTCCTCTCTTCAAAAACTCTACCATAACATAAACACGAGCTCTATCACAATGGATCAAAGTTAATTATAGTTAGTTACATACCTTTGTGGTTATGATTATGATATACTCCGATAGAGGCTTCGGTTCTGACTAAATAACTTGATTAATTAACCAAATATACTCACAGTTCTGACAGTCTCATTCAAAGAGGTTTCCGAATTCATCTTCACTGTGAAAACTTCAGTACTATCCGTCGTACTCAACTTATTGCCCACACAATCCAATGCACCCATCTTAACACAATTACAACCCGATCAAGTTACGATTAAGCAACACTAAGTTAAAACGAAAAAAACACTGGCACAATATAAAAGACTTTTTAGAACTAAAAGTGTAACATCGCGAATTAATAAGTTGAAACGTTGGCGTTCCAAATTCAAGTGTTTCTACTTATGACAATGTTGAACAACTGAGTTGAAGTGAGTTGACGTGAAGTGAGCGAGTCGTGTGCGCCCGCGCAGCTCGTATGGTTAATGATAAGCATGACTAGAAATGTCATGAACACCTGTTATATACTCGTTATGCCTTTCGCTTGTGCGTAGTAGTTTTGATTAGGTATTTTTAATCTTTAAGTTAAGATAATTTTTGATTTTTTTTATGGTTGCTCTTTTTAGTGATTAGCAATCTTTCTGACAAGATACGAGTATATGCTGCAGACCTTAGTTTTTATACAGCCGATTATTATGATAGGTATTGTAGTGTAAATATAATTTATTATATTTTGTTAGGTAATATAATTTAAATATCTATATTTATTTTATTTTTAAGAAGTTTATTTCTGCATAATTTTTTACGGTTTTCTAGTAAACAATCACAGTTATTATATTATAATAATAATAATTGGCATTTATATTGACGTAAAAATTTACAATATTCAAGCAATGTAGGCAGGGGTCATTTAAATAGAGAAAAAATTGATTCAATATTATTCTTTCACCAATAATATTCGCAAAACGATGTGATATATGTCACGTATATATAATGAAGTCATATTATGTTGTTATTATGTAAATGAATTTTCATTCAACTGTGTTACAAATACTAGTTGTTTGTAGGGATTTTTCCGTTGGAAGACAATGTGGTAATTTCCGATTATATTGTATTGAGAAACTAAACAATAAATACATGTATTCATATTATTGCAAATATGTATATTGCGTTATAACTTTGAAAACAATTTTTAAAGAGATATCAATAGATCAATAAATATTTTATCCATTAATTAATATCTTGATTAAACTTATTAAACAAAATATTTCAAGTAAAAATAAATATTCATAGGTTATTATGCAAATGACTATTACAACTGATGTTATACGAGACATATTATACTAGTAATATTGATCTAAGAAATGGTAAACCCGCAGGAATCAAACTACCTGCGCAATAAAAAAGGACGAACCAAATCTAATCTAATCTGTATTAATCTAAATGACACTTCCTTATCTTACGACATCTCTGATCTTATGAATCACACGTGAACACGCTCATAGGTTTGTAGGTCGGGGTCTACAATACAATACTAGACAGAGATTAGCTCCGTTAGGCCTTAACATTCTATGTGATATGTGTAAGAGAATAGCCCGCTTAATATGAATAATTAATTGTAAGATGAGAACCAACCAATGCATGATAAGGATCTTTACAGAGCTCTATAACTCTATATGCACACTAGGCAGCAAACAAACATATACTATGACGTTGTATGACGACCCCGTAGCCTAGTTGGTAGTGACCCTGCCTGCGAAGCGAGGGGTCCCGGGTTCGATTCCCGGGTAGATATTTATGTGTCAGATAAATGTTTGTTCTCGGGTCATGGGTGTTAGTGTGTTATGTGTGTTGTCCATGCCACCCGCGACACAGGGAATCCTAGTGCGGGGGTATGAGTGTGTTGCGTTTTATTTATTGGAGTCCGCATACATAGGCAGCCTCGAATTTCTTACTTATTGTGGCTGCTGTAGCCTCGCTGCCTAGTGCGCGGTAAAACAGTCTACGAAATCGAGAACCATTTTTGTTATACCTATCT
>LGAG01000183.1:345039-360700 GCA_001278395.1 Lerema accius
CCTATTTATTCATCCATGTTCTAGAATCTTGTTTGAGAGAACCCTAAATATTTAAAATTTCAACCTTGGCATACCGAAATTTTAGACCAAAGAATTCTAGCAATGTATTTGTCTAACCCAAGAATTTAGGTTCCGTGAGCTTTAAGCTTCAAGAACGCTTTGAAGTCGTTAGGTACTCGGTATGAAGTACGTACAATGGAATTCCCGGTACAGTCATCCTAAGTATTTCCTTTAAAGCCTGACCTTTTAGCTCCAGGCCATTAGAAATTGGACCTTATGCCTTAGGAAATAAAGGTTTTGATAACTGCCTACGAAGCCTTGTTATTGGTAATTGTAAAAGAGTTACGCCTCAAATTTAAAGAGACCTGTGGTTTTAAACAAACAGCACGTGAACAGAGGTCTTTATATATTGGATTCTTAAGGGTGTAAAAAATAAATTGCAAGTACCGATTGGAAATCGTTGAGTTAAATGTTGGCGGTAAAAAATGTATTGGATTCACATTCTTATGCGCCATGTTTGAAATACCTGTTTTTATGATATTTATACCCGCCTACGACGGAAGGAGTCTAATGTTTTTCAAGCCTATGTATGTCTAATATATTTCAAACGCCTTAACATAACTAAGACTGTAAAGAGTGCCAAAGAAGTGGACATACATACATACATGCGATCGAAAAACATCCACCTTTCAGTTGAGTAAAAACGCGCTTTAAACGCGATGTGTTCAAAATGTCGCGATCGTGTGCAATGACTCTTATAATTTCACCATGTCTGTCTGTCTGTCTGTCTGTCTGTCTTGCACCAAGTAAATACGAGTATCTCTCCAAAAAACCATAGTTATTTCACCACGGAAATATTATTACCTGGTAAAATAGATAATCGTCATTTCGTGACTTGTACCGCGGTCGTTGTTTTCTGTTCATACAATAATTACAATGGCGCCTTTACAACTGATGGGGAATCACAATGTGGTAGTGGGATGTACCGACCATTGCACATTATGGTTTAATCACAGACCAAAAAAGACGCAGTCTTCGGAACAAAAAAGCGTGGTAGGGAAAACATAACGTTAATAACAAATGATAATGTTTCACGGCACATTTCTCGGCAGACCATGCTCGGTGACATACGTCAGATCGTAAAAAAAGAAAAAAAGTGACCACTTTTTTGTTCTGAACACTGAGTCTTTTATATTTTGTTGGTCTGAGGGTTTAATAATATAAAAATATATGACAAAATTATGTGTTAGATTTTAGAATACAGCAATAGAGTTGGGTGCAGTTAAACTTTACAGGTAGATTTTTAACCTCGCCCCCTTGTGATAATTTCGTGGTTTTTTATTGACCCCTCCCCCTTCCAAGCCTCACGTGATTAATAGACAGCCCTTAAATAATTACCCGAATTACATAATGTATTCAATACCGATAAATGTAGTGATCACGACTCGAATACGACACGCTAGCGATTTAAATATCGCGTGACTAAAAAACTTATCGTACAAGTGTAGTATAACAGTCAGTTACAATTTAAAATCAACCGTGAAATTCTTGCTTTTTACGAACCTTTCTGTGTAACAAAGTCTTAGGTTTGACTCCCGGAGACATTTTGTGGTTTTTGTCGGGTTATTATGTCAATATTTTCAATGTAAAAAATACGTTATACATGATTATTTTCTGTCTCCTTCTACCTTTATTTTTACCACTAAGTTTTACTACTGTTAGTAGCTCTATACAGCGGTTATAAGTTTAAATTCTATTACCAGTATAACCGATAAATAAAGAGCGTCAGCAACAAAACTACAAGCCGTTTAAACAACAAAGGTAAAGTAAGGTCGGCAAAAAACACACTACATGCGCGCCGCACGCGACCCCTCGCGTGACTTAAGCTAAGTGCACACACCACACAGCCGAGCATCATTACCACTCAGCCATGTCATGCTTTATCTGTCTGAATAAATTGAATAAATGAATAACTTGTTTCGTAATGCGTGATGAATAAAGGTTTAACTATTGATTATATTAGTTATTTTATTTGCTCATTCTTTAGTCATTGTGGAAGTTTTATGATTAAGCTTAATGATTTTTGTTAAGGTAATACTATTTTTTATACATAGCTTGTAAAAAATGCAGGTAAGTTTAATTGGCCTTCTTTTGCTTTACCTACGAAAATGGAGTTAGCTAAAATAATATAACGAAAAATTATAATCTTTCTTTAAATAAGCTAAGGAAAGACCCCCCAACCCCCTATAGTATTTACGTAATACTTGAACAGGCCCTAAAGAGAAACCTCATAATAAGTAATTATCGCACCGATCGTGCTTATAGGATATCTGCTTATATTTCAATATTAATAATCATTGGATGATAAGCAAGCCGTCGCGTCGAGGCGAGCCATTATTATGATATGCAAATTATAAATTGTATTCTTACTATAAAGAATACTTACTCGTCCTGATTATAATCTACTAACAGTTAGGTATTAGTCATACAAATACCACGTGATATTTAATCTTGTTACAAATCCTGTTAGCCGGACTATAGTCTCACATTATTGGTGTTATTCCAGCAACTTAAATATAAACTTTTTATAAGATTACGAGGGCGTTTTAATATTGATAGTTCACTTTTTCAGTTCACGTTATACTTCATCTTTTTAATCCTTGCAAAAGCGTAGATGGATAATAGTATACCTACAATGTTGCAGTATCCGATGGAATGGTCATTTTATATACGTATTGTACCTACGTAAGATACAAAAGCTAAAAAAGGATAAGATTGTATGTAATCTATCCATCCATATACCTAATAGTAGCATTTAGGAATGCTACTATTGAATTGGTTATGTTGACGTCACATTTTTTACTCATGATTCCTTAATAGCTAATTACAATCACATCTGATGATAAGTGGCCTTATATAGGTACTTGTATATTTAGATGGTAAAAGGCACCTATTATTTCCTTCACTCCTACATAATTACTTATTATTACTAATTAGTTAGGTTACAGGCATTATTCAAATATCGATATTAAGTAAGACTAACTGGTAATAATAGCTTATTTTCTTAAACATTCAATTGTTTTGGATATGTCAAGAATGAAAGATTAGAGGTTTGAAATGTACGAAATAGAGTAAAAGCAATGTATATTTAAAAGTGGATAATACAAATATTTATTGAAGAGAACATATTTTTTTACAATCCTGGTGCAGTGTAATAGTTACTTAGTCTAAAACTTAATTAACACCATTTCTTTGAATGTTTTAATAGAAATAGCCCACGAACGATTTTCTAAGCCACAAAGTAAATAACGCAACATTAATCATGTATTAATCGGCAAAGGCATCATGTGCACTTGTCTTAACTAGCAGATCAGAAAATAATGATAGAGATGTGAAAATTGTCACGTATTGTTAACGACTTTCGAAGTCTAGATTTCTAGAGCTAATTAGTAGCGGATAACTTATCTAGACAATAAATAGTTATGTGCCGTGACGAAATCAAATTATAGACATGTTTAGCAATAAGATTTCGCTTTGTTTTGGGAATATCGTCCTTAATGGTACCAATATAGGGTTGGCAATTAAGTGATTGTGGATATCACGTAAGCATAAGGATTAAAAAAACGTAAGTTATAGTTTTAGAACTACTCTTAGATGAAATTTTAATATTGGGCTAGAATTTCATGTTATAAAAAGAATAATTAATTATTAACAAAAAATAATTATTAATTGTTTCATCGTTTGCCATTTTGTTGATAAAAAAAGTTATATTAACGAAAATCCATTTTTATACATCACCGGTGATGCATTATTTTAAAAAGGTACTAACAATCTCAAACCTTAAGTAAGTAAGTCTTACTATAATAATATTGAACATTATTGAAATGTTACAAAAAATATACAAAAAAATGCTTGCCCAAAATAATTTAGAATTTGTCACCTTTTTAATGTTACCTTTTACCTGGCATCGAACCGAAGACCCTCGACCCGTCTATTATTATTGCGTCATAAGTCACAGGCGTGGGAAAAAAACATTTACCTGTATCAGTTTTTTGTATGACAATCTCTCAGGTACAATTCTCATGATGTTTTTGTTATTATCATTGTGTTCGTCAGAAAAAAGACTTTTGTATTTTTTGTCTTTTCACTCTATTTTTTCCAAAGCATAATCCTATTATCCTATTAAGTAATTAAATTATCGATATTTTTAGCATACAGGGTTACAAATATTTTTACTGGAATGTTTATCATCTAATTTATTTCATTGTAAAATACCCGACATTCAAATAAGACTTCATTACTATGGTGGCTTAGCACCGCCATCTAGTGGTGAATAGCTTGAACTTTGTATGATCTTGTGCCACATATACTAGCGACATCTGTTGGTGAATAGTATAACAGCGCTCACAGCAGTTTAAATTATCAACTTTAATATTCATAAAAATTTGAATATCACCTGTTTCTACATCAAAATAAGCCGCTTAATAATGCTTAATTTATTCTTTACCTAGATATCTTTTCGTAGCGACATTCATTAAGTTTATTGTTATTGTGGTTAAATCGATACATTGTTATAAATAAGTATAATAATTATTACAATACACCTCTAACTGTATTTGTGCCTCTTTTAGTGGTAATATAAGTTATTAACGATTTGATCAATTAAATTCACATTAAAACCCCAAATATTATTAACATCTAATATCACATATCAAAATGATAGTCTTGAACCAATTCTTGTTAGAATACGATAAACGTACCCACTTATTTAAATGTAAGTAAGTAAATAAGTATCTCTTAGTATTTATGAAATTTTTTATTAAGTACTTATATAAATCTTAAACTCAATAACTCATATAGCAGAAATGTATCAGTCGCGACAGTGAGAATATGTTATGATATTTATTTTCCACTGTTTTAAATACATAAGTCTAAGTGCACCTACACTAAATTTTATTATCTTCCTCACGGGTATCAAGTGTTTGATCTATGACCTGTCTGATATAGAATTTCTAGATGAGTCCTGCACTTAATAAGATGCAACCATAAGTAAACTTAAATAAAAAAAAAACCAATGTCTTCTAGAAAATATTGTAATTTTTATTTACACATTAATGGCATCATTAAAAAGCGAATATACTAATCATATTATCTCATTGATGATACAGAATTTCGACACTACATACATTTCCACACAATTAACCTAATTCAACCGCAATTTCCCTCTTTTCAACAAGTATTTCTTAATCTATGCATTATCCGTGGAGATTCCATTCCACTGAGAGTGAGATTACCAATTGCATTATGTTACGTACTTATATATCCGTTGGAACTGTGGGTGGAGGTTTGTTGTGGAGTCGGACAGTTCCAGTGTTCAGTCGAACAGCGGTAGGAGTAGTTGTGAGCCGAATAACATTGTTCCTTTCATACACAACGCTACGATCGCGAGTTTCGAATTTAGAAACAAACTTCGAAAATTTCAGTTCTTTATTTAAACTGATTTCGTTGAATTTAAAAAGTATTTTGAATTTGTGTTTGGTTTCGTTGTAAACTCAACTGATTTTTACGCGATATTTTTTACGAGTGTTTTTCGAAGTGTGTGCGAAGTGTTTTTGTTGACTTTTTTGTTATTTTCACTCGTTTAATAATAAAAAAGTGAGTTGGAAAATGCTTGCTATAAATCCGGCTGAATAGTTCCTGTGAAAAAATTTACTTGGTAAGTACTTTTTAATTTTACATGTTAAAAAAGAACATTTACCTGAAATATTTTATTTATTGATAAAATGATTAAGTTTCAGCATTGTTCATATTCTTTTCCAGGAAATATAACTTTTTTAGATTAATATTTCGTACAACAAAAAGAAAGTCATATTTCGGTGACAATTAATGTATTAAAAACGTGCTACACTCCATTAAACAAGTGAAATAGTAGAATAATAATGGCTTTACGTGACCAGAAAAATATGGTACAGCGAAATAAAATCATAAACAATAACATAATAAAGCCGCTGCAAGTTATAACATTAGTTCAGATTAGGCCGATAGGTCGATGACCGGAATACTTACAGAATTTTACATTAATTAACAGGTTGCGTAATTTCAATTACTGACCTCCATAATAGCAATACACGATTTTCGTGCTATTATGATACTTAGTTAATTTAGTTCCTGCCAATGCTTGCTTTGAAATGCAAAAGAATTTCTAGAATCGATTTTAAAGTTTCGTAGGCGTTCAAAGTTAACTTTGTGGGTAAATCGTTTAAATGATTACTCTGTAAGAATAAAACGAGTTTGGTTTAAACACTTCTAAATGATATTTGTACTGACCTTTGGAGTTGCTGATGTTCATGAATGATGATGACCACTCATCATTTCGTGGCTCGTCAGCTTCTTTATCAGCTATTTCCATAAATAAGTAGCCACTAATAAATAAACAACAAATTCGACTGCTAAAAATTGGAGAGTCAGCGGTTCGATGGAGACGAATCCAATCACATCTCACATATCTAACTTCGTCAAGTTTGTTCCCTATAGCATATCAAAGGACATACATACGCTTATAAACCATTGCCCTATTTCTAGCGCAGTCGGATAAACACGACAAAATCTGTACTTATTTATGTATTGTAATATACCTACCATAAGAATAATTTTACTTCAAGCCCAGAAGTCATGGGTATAATGATGATTGATGATGATGATGATGATTGATGACTTAATGTAATCAAATCAAATTAACAAGTTAACTCTAACAATGTAAAATCAAATCTATGTGATCTACGTCAAATATATATGATTGTTCGCATTATGTTTGATTTTATGCTAATCCTATCCTATCCTACTAATATTATAAATGTGAAAGTTTGTAAAGATGTTTGGATGTTTGTCCCTCCTTCACGGTCTAACCGTTGAACGGATTAAGCTGAAACTTGGTACACAGATAGTTTGCATCCAGGAATAGGACATAGGATACATTTTATCCCGATTATAGGTTCCCTTGGGATGAAATCAATATTTTTCTACCGACTTTTCTGCGGGCGGAGCCGCGGGCATCGTCTAGTGTTATATAAAATTGGAATTCCATTGTCATTAATCTGTCGTTAGTCTATCACTTGTGTTTGTATAATATATTAAAAACATTCCGAGTGGTATAATTGTAAAAACAAGTCCCACAATATTGATGTGTCAATAATAAACAATGACGGAAATAAAAATACAAAAACAAAAAAATAATCCACATTTTTGTACCTACCATCTAATATTTGGAATGATCTTAAATTTAGGAAGGAGAGAAAGATGCATTCGATTCGTATATTCATATCTCATTCCAATAAGATCATAACTTGTATAGTCGAGATACGTTAATTAAATTTACGCATATCAAATGATGAACTTCCCACCTTTAGAAATCAGTAGACCTATCGATAAGAATAATTACAGGAACGCTACGAACACCAATTATACTTAAAATTTATCCATCGCGGTGACATTCAACAGATTTCGTACACATAATGATGATGAATGACATAATTTGCCGGCAACTTTCTTGTAGACGTAACTACATTTTTCATCTCTTTGCAATAAGTGTAATTATTCGACATTAACACAGGAAAAAAAAATCGAAACACGAAGCATAAATGGACATTATTCAAATAGACGTAATAAATAATAGATACAGAATCAAAACAATCCAAACAATTTAAAATACAATTTAAAAAATAAGTAACCGCTACAAATTCATAGCCCAGCAGATAATTTAGTGTGTTATGGAATAATGGGAGCCATAGACAACACAAAAAACACAAGACACAGACCTAGACAGACAAAACAAATAAACAAAAATTAAATTCACCATTAAACTGTCTGTCTTGGATTCGAACCTAGATCCCAGTAAACGGCGCTGCGGCATGTTTATCATCGTGCTAAAGGGTTGTCGTGAATTTAAATAATTTTGTCACATTAATATAGCAATACGCAGCAAGGTAAAACTAACACGAATCTGATGAACCTATCCTGTAACTTTTTATGAGTTTGAGTAAGGCTCAGGGATACCGTAGTATCTACATCGTGCGTTAGTCCTACGTTCTAGAATTCTAGGTCTAAAAATGTTCCATCCGTTGCTAATTCAAAAATGGTTTCCATCGTTTCCATCAGAATCCATATTCAAAAATAGCATCTTTTTAGTCTGTTTTAATTTCATAAAAATATAAGAAATTATTATGTTATGTAAAAGTTCTTGATCGTATGTTTTATTAAATTATAAAAGTAATTAGTATAACCTTCAAGATCAGCGAATGGTAACTAAAACAGTAAGAATATTTGCGCAGGTTTCGCTTGTATTTTCTGTTAAGTCTAGCTACTCAATAAGAGATGGCGCTACGGGTATTTTTGAATTATTGTACTGAAATAATCTACGCAGCATAATGCTATATTATTTCCCAAAACTAATCATTAGACTATAAATCTAGAAACAGGTAGTTTTGTAGATATAGTATAAACATGATCCGCCTATCACCGTGTATTTATTTTCGAAAACAAATCGCTTTTTTCCTTAAAAATAGTAAGTTTTAATTTTAAATACTTAATATCCTTTAAGAAATGAATGAATTGTCTCTGGTCTTAATACAATGTATTCAAATACCGAGCTTCCGTTACGTCATTATAATTTGGGCTATCATGCCACTATAGATAGCAGGATTGTACTGGCCAAAACAGTAACTCTTGATAACTTCAATTAACATGAATTATATTTGCAACAAGACAGTTACAAGTATGAGATAATAACGAGATCATTTGACCCTAATATATGTTATATAAGTGGGAACGTTTAGTGTTTTAGATAAGGTTAATGTGTATAAAAACTGTGTTTATATTATGCGTAGTTTCAGGGTTATAGCTGTAGGTATTAAAGGGGGAATTCCTAAGAACGCGGCTTGCGTTAGTAATCGACCGTGGCCATAGGAATCATTAGACTCGGATCATTTTTCGACGGGCCCTATTATATACTTAGGGCCTCGTTGTTTTAGGGCATGACGGGGTCAATGGGAATAAACGAATTTGGGGCCCCACTGAGGAATTAGTAGAATTATAACCTGTAGCTCATGTAGCACTGTGAAGTTGGAGGCCCTGGACAAGGGCCCTGTGGGCCCTTACATCAAATACAGAGTTGTTCACAATTAATAAAAGCCTATTTACGGCATTGAGGACCACCAAAGAAAGCCAGATTTCAATCGTTTATTATTTCCCTATTAATACTGGAATTCAGTCTCATTACCTCACAAAAAGACCTCGTATCGATTGGTATAAAAACTGTCTTAAAAACGATCCATTGTCCGTGTTTCTGTTCTCGATAAATTTACAGTAACTCCAAAGAAACTTGTCTTAAATTATGTTTCCGATGTTTTATGTTAATGCGTGGGATTCGATGTTGTTCAAGAGATTCGTTTTTATCTTTCTTATTGATTGAGTTTGAGCTACAGTCGGTTGGTAGGGACACTGATGAGGAGTCCTAGGTTTGGTCCCGGTTGAGGTAAGCGTTTATGAATGATTAAGTTTGTTCTTGACTCGTGGGCTAGCAGACGTTAGCTACTTTATCTAAGTCTTTATAATCATTAGGTATTTTATCATTAAAATCAAAAACAAGTCAATTTAGTTGCTGAGTTATATTTGCCATCCATTCTGGGTTCGATTTTAGCATAATTCTATACCACAAAATGATTATTAAAATCACTTCATTTATTCCCATCGTAAGGAACAAATCTCCTTTTCTCGAGA
Source organism: Lerema accius (assembly GCA_001278395.1). Taxonomy (NCBI): domain Eukaryota; kingdom Metazoa; phylum Arthropoda; class Insecta; order Lepidoptera; family Hesperiidae; genus Lerema; species Lerema accius. Next base: position 354,814 of record LGAG01000183.1, read on the forward strand.
AAGTTGAGGTTTTATCAGACTATGCACAAGTTGACTACAAATATCTTATAGGTCAAAGCTTGCAGCGGCTACTTATTAATAACTAAATAACAATTAATAAGCAATTTATTGTAATTCTCGCAATAATAACTCACAGGGCGCAGTAAAACTTGATTGTTTGACTTCATTATTCAAGCAAGTGTTAGGAATTAATTTGTATTTTATTTATTAAATAATAAATTACTGATAATTACATTATTATTATTTAATAGTAACTAAGGGTAATAAATTTTTATGACTCAAATGACGTACCAGTCGTCATCCTGGACTGCATTCCGAAGGGTTCTGGGTTCGATTCCCAACGAAGCAAAATTTTTGAATAATCAGATTATATCCCTGTTCTTCTGTGAGTGTCTTCATGGCAACGTATGATAGTAATATGATAATGAATAGTAATAATATGAGGCTTAGTGTATAGCATTATTTATTTATTCATCATGTATCAACTAACGGGAAATGGTGAGTTGTGGTACTAAATGGTGAGAAATGGTCATTACCGCCCATGCATTTCCGTAACAACAGCACGAACAAAAAATACTGTAAATGCCAAAAAATAAATGCTTTTCTCGGCAGCTCTCATGCTTAAAAACGAGTCAAAATCTAATAAACCGTATTTGGGTTTGAAAGGGGAATAGACAAACTGACAAGCAGAATAAACAATAAATTAAATAGTTAACAAAAAAAACCCACACACTTACGCTGGAAAAACATTACCCTCCTTCTGACTGAGTCGGATAAAAATCGTAATAATGTAATTTTAAAACCCCGCTCCCTATATGAGAAATAAGTTTACTACAACTTCCTACATAATTACAGTTGTTATAATAAAAAGTATCCGATAGCAATGAACGCAGTTTCTCGCACCTTATCATATGCCGCGACCTCTGTTAACACGTGAATGACACTTGGGCCGATAGTGGACAGTTCCGTCATAACAACTGACTGGGGTGGATAGAAACTTTGTGGGGTGGATAGAGTTGTGGGGTGTTTCGGAACTTTACAATAATTTTATTATAATACAAGTGAAACAGCTAATCAGTGTTAAGTAGAATCGTTAGATGTCTCGACTTTTGGCTCGAATTTGGGACCGTATAGGGAAATATCAAATTATAACCTACCCTTCAATGTGTATCTGGATCGGCCATTTCCGATCCGATTATTTATATTTTAAATCGAAACACGACTGCCATCTAAAGACGCCTAATAGGTTATAGGTAGTCTCTTTACCAGTTTGACCTGTACAGCATGCCAAAGCTATGGACATACATATGTTTCACATGACACTATCTGGCGCAGTGGGTTAAAAACTTAACAATTAGCAATCCTACTCGGTCTAAGCTAGACAATAAAAGTCAGTCGTAGTCAAAGTAAATCAAACAGAACACTTTTCAATCTAACGTAACGGTTAGTTCGCATTGTGTGTTTGTGTGTCAGTTACAACTACTTTCTTATCCAAATTAGGTCACACAGCTGTTACAGTGTTCACCCGAACTGCAGTGGGTGGGAAATTGTAGTTTTACTCAGTTTTAGGGTGCCCTATTGCAAGGGTTCTAACATTTTTAAGGCAACGGAATACCAAACCAAGTACCTTTTATTTTAAGGAACCCCATATGTTAACCTTTTTTGGGCTTCATATAATTTTGGCGGAACCTTGATCACTGATCTACGGAACCCAGTTTAAGGATCTCTGCCCTAGTGAGCAGGGTTCCTTACAGTTTGGCCATGTCCTTAGTTCAGATAAGGGTTTAACCCATTATTAGCAGTACTGAGCACGGGTGTTTCCTCATAACTGAGGAGGCCTAGAGCATACTCCTCCATGCTGCTCCAGTGCGGATTGATGGAGTGATCATTGCCCTGTCGGAAGCTTTTATGTCGCCCGAAGGTCTCCGGCCATCTGAAGGTATCCAATAAGTCATCACTACTGTCATCTAACAATTACAACCTTGACTGACCGAGGACATAGAGTAGCTCAGAAAAGTTAACAGTTCCTGCCAACTCTTGAAAATGCAATTTTCACTTCACCAAAGTAAACGAATCTGCGGGTAAAGCTAGGCTACAATAAATGTCACGTCGGCTATAAGTGGCTCATCTTTTCTGCGAAATGTGTAGTGCTGGCACGGTTATATTAGTTAGACTTATTTTAAACTAGGACTTATTTGGCAAAGACAGGAGAGAGTGTACTTTACACCGTAATTATATTCGTAATACTTAACTATAGAAAAACTATAATGAGGCGGTCTATAATGTAAGCACTATTGGGGTAATCCTTCATTTATTTTTGATTGCCTACGTCATCAGTAGTTATTTACATATTACGACAAACACAATAAAAATAAAGCATTAAAAAATATTCATATAACATTGTTTACGTAAGCATTGGGTAAAAGCTTTGCTTACTTTTACTGATAATGGGGATGGGGGTTAATAATTGTGATAAATCTGCTTAATAGGTACTTGAAGGGCTCCTAAGTCAAAAATTGGGTCTTTCAATAACATTCAATTCTGTTTTACACTTTTACAACAAGTTTGTTGTGGTTCTTTTACAACCTTGTCAAGTCGAGGTCATTAAAAACAATTAAACAACTACTCCGTATAGGATTACATGATCATTACCCAGATACTTTTCTATATTTTCTGCACGTGATCCGACTTATTTTTCAGTCCCAACAATGCAATTTGTACCGACAATTTGCTTTGCGAAGTTTAGAACCGAATTTAGCACGCGTTAGACCTTGCTATTGTCGCGAGTTCAGTGAACTTGCTCAATTTTTACTACAAGTACCCGTAATAGAATATTAATATCACTACAATGTGTAAGTACTAATAATAGTATTGTTAATCCAAAAATAGTACATGCGTTATGTAAATAGCTGATGGGTGAACACTCGTTTAATTATAAGCAGTTATCGTTAACTCAAAAGGCAACGGATTAGGCGTGGTTAGGTTGACTTGAGTTTGGAATGGAAACAATACTAGTGAAAAACGATTACTGAAAATTTTTATCAATATAAAGATGATGCAGATGAACTACTTATCTTTAAGTCACTACCGTTCACTGACAGAAAATATAACATATGAATCGTCCGCGCGAAATTATACAGGTCAATAGGACCAAAAGCAACTATCCTCTTTTCCATCCATCATACCTCAAAATACAGCATAGGTAACATACAAAGATTAAGATAACAGTATTAATAACTGTTCCTAATGCCTCCTGTGAACCAGTTTTTGCCGCCATAATGCAGCCGATGCATTCTATCGCATAGATCACAGATAACACACTATTTACACTAATGACTATTCCATATTCGATTCAAATAGTTAATCTGTGGTGCAGTTAAGGCTTCCACGCAATTACACGCGGCCGTGTGAATGTGGAGTACAATCTATAAACAATTAACTGACAGTGCAACAGAGAAGGTATGATTGTGCATCTCTGTCGTTTTCGTGTGAATACGAATATGATGATTCTAAATTATGGTTACCTTGCTAGTAAATTCAGTTTTGTTTCAGGGACAAAAGAATTACCTAAAATATTAGTATGCACTTCATTTTTTCTCTTTTCACCCCGTCTTATCATAGTTAAAGCTTATGTTGTAAAAAATCTCATGTGGTTGTAATCAGAATATATTTAATAGTAAACATTAAAAATTACCTAACCCATTTCAATTACATAATGGATTTATAATGAAGAATTAATACTTCTCTCTGATAGTAAAAAAATCGGTTTTTAATTTTTTTTGTAATATGTTTGTGATATTGGCTTTTGTTTTTGTTAAAACAGTTATTTAAAATTCGGTCACCAAACTAAAGAGGAAATCTAAAATGAAGTTATTAATAGAAAATGACGAGAAATGTATACTATAAATTATTTATGACGTTTCATTTATCTTTGATCTTTCCAATCTCAATCTAAGTTATCTACGTATGTGAATAAGATCTGTGAAGTCTTTAATTAGTTTATAATAATGTTGTAATGAAAGGATAACTATTAAGAGTGGGACAATGACGTGGGAATGTAGTAAGAACCGAGTCTCGTGACCTCTATACGATAGATAGGTTCAGTATGCAGTGAGTGTTTGTAAACAGTCAGTGTCTGTTACACTGAAAGCTAGGAAATGATATGTATTTTGATATGTTATGTTGTTGAAGCTAGTTTGGACTTCGTCAGCTTGTCAACGAGGGCCAGAGAATGCCTAGCCTAAGATCCGAAGATGTATTGTTAATTATCTACTACCACCTTAATAAGCAAACCTTTGGAAGCGTTAAGTATGATGTAATGCAATTTTTTGAAGATTTTTGACCCACATGTAACACAGCGTAACGTATTTTTCTACCCTACCTCCCCTTTCCTAAACGTTACGTTACACAAATGACAGTTTTTAACTAAAAATGTTGCCATTTTGCCGAATTATAAGAATTATATTCCCTAGTTTTTTTGGAAATAAAAAGGAATGTTATGTATCACGTTGTTCAACCCGAAGCTATTTAACGCATTATAAAATTTTACAAGACCCCCCCCTGCCTCCAAATTGTGTTGTGTAATACTTGAACGGCCACTTATAGAATTTTACACAACAAAGAGAAAGAAAGGGTATACAATTATACAAACGGTCGGTCATCTTTTCTTCTGGAGATAATTTTTAGGTTGGCATGTATAAAACACCAAACCTTATTATTTTCGATACTTCTAAAAAGGGTTAGAAAGCTAATTTTAATGGCATTAAATCGATATTCATCATTAAAAATCTATTAATATAACCATGACTCAATCCCGGATTCGATTCCCGATTCAGATTATTTGTATGCACATCCATAGTTGAAGTTCCGGTGGTAATAAATTTCTTCGGCATAACAGTAAAACAATCTCACGTACATCAATGCCATTCCTATAAAAAGATTATCAATTCCATTAAATTTAATATTAATTAAAGCGCTGAAACGTGACCAAAGTTAATTATTTAAAGAGGTTATGATAATTAATAATTTAATTACTTTAATTATTAATTATCGTCATTTTAATATCTCATAGATTTTTTTCTTCATAAATGACGTCAACCAAAGGCAATGTCATAGATAAAATATAAAATGTATGCTGCCAGAACCAGTGTTGCCATATTTACGAGTAGTTGAAATCAATCAATTTTTTTTAAGTAATTCAATTACCATTAATATTTATTAATTCTTTTGTTATAAATCATTACCAATCTATTCAAAATATTTACTTTTTTTATTGTAAATGTGAGAATGTCGTGAAATATTAACGTTAAAAGTAAAAACTAATTCTTAAAATAGGATCTTTCTTATAGGTTGACGAGATGTTTATATCTTCCCACAGGAACCGATTTCCTTAGAACTAACAAGCCATATAAGATTTGATACCTCGTTATTAATTTCAGGAAGCGTTGTACATTAATGTATTTATAGTTTTTGTCGCCATTTAATGTCCAAAAAAAAATTGTCTGCTTGTTACATGATTGTGTTTAATATAGTTTCACTTCAATTCAATACTTTTATTTTTAGTTTTTACTGTTGCTAGATCTACATGTAAATTGAATTTGTGAACTGGTTGAATCCTCGAATTTTTTTTTCTAAATATTATTTAATAGTTAAATCATTATGTAAATAGTTATTTTAACCATTACGTATGTCGTAATAGCGTACTAAGCAAATGATATACGAGAGCATACATATTAAAATAAAATGTTTGTGCTAATTCTAATTTAATCTTTAGGGTTGGCAACTGCACTTTGATTAAATACCTTTAAAATTGAACAGATATTGTTAGCTAATAAAAAAATGTTATTTTACCATAAATAGTGTTAAATACTAAACGCTACACCAAGTG
>LGAG01000183.1:371208-387376 GCA_001278395.1 Lerema accius
TTAACATAACGTCATTCAATGATGACGTAATATTAATAACTTACTTATATGTCCATTTCTTTAATACGCTCTACAGCCTAGAAACAGCTAGACGGATTTCAACTCTGTTGTAAAGGTTACATAGGCTATTTTGATTTTATTAAAATTCCTCTAAAGTTTCTTGTTCCCAGAAAAAATCCAAATAGTCGTTCTATAGCAAGATAGATTTGGGCAAACGGTCTATCATACCTAAAAGGTTTAGAACCACTGGCAAAGACAAAGACATATATCATAACTAGACGTTGCCCGCGGAAAAGTCGTTAAACAAAATATTAAATTTATCTCAAGCGAACCTACTATAATCGAGACACAATCTATCCTATGTCCTATTCCTGGATGCAAACTATCTGTGTGCCAAGTTTCAGCTTAATCCGTTCAACGGTTAGAGCGTGAAGGACGTACAAACATCCAAGCATCCACACAAACTTTCACATTAAATATTAGTAGGAAGTAGGATTATCAGCTTTATAAAAGACGTAACACTCTTAGGTGATTAGTGATGACGTAATACTCAAGTCTCCCTAATGCGAGTAAATGACAGATTAGTTTCCATGTAGCCCTTATGACAACCATCTGTTACAATTGTTACGTCTTCAAACCGGAAGTCCTTTGTAACGTGACCTGTTTCCAATCGCCCACGCTCGCGACACCCCTCGGTTTGACCGAGTCCTTAATTTGAACTTTACATAGTTCAAGTATTATTAAACTTGTAGATACTTAAGCTGTAGCGGAGTGATGGCTAATTAAATGATGGTCCGTGTGGTGTAATGGTTGCTTTTTCGGACTGCGTTTCAAAGGTCTTAGGTTCGATTCCCGGGTAGGCAGAATGAGTTGAGATTAAATTTCTGTTCTCGGTCTGTGTTCTTTTCTAGATGTGTAATGTAAATGAAACAGGATCTTAGTGTCAGGGTATGTGTAGTGTTTAAAAAATGGTTGGGGGTTATTTTAATTACCTTGTAGCTTGAGTTTCGTATAGGACCTGGGTTCCTATCCTGGGTGAATTACCGTTACCTCGTTGTAGAGGCAACGATGGACCTAAATTAAGATTGTAAAGTAAAACAATACAAAAAAATTAGGTACCTAGTACCTACTAGTATTTTTTTTAACATTTAAAAAACGGGGTAAAATCAGTTTTTTAGGGTCATTTAAATGTTACGTTAGAAAATGTAGTGATTGGTTTGTATTTCAATCACTATAAAAAAATCAGTTATAAATTAAGTAGATTTCTACTTAACAAGTCAAAATTAAATGTTTATTTACTAAAACATTAAAGAAACTCTCACAATACAACAGTGACGTACGTGACCAAAAATGAGGTTAAAACATAATTTTATTTCCGATGACCGGAATAAATGATAGACAAAAACTTGTATTGTGTTGTGGGAAGATTGACAAAAGTCGTTGAGAGGTTGCGGCGTGGGATTTGTTCGAGAGAGCCACTTACACGCAGATAAACATGGATCTGCCAAATCTGTACATACATACCTACGTCGTTATTTTCGTCGAGATTTAAAAAGTAAACAATCTTGGCACTACTTTTATTTATTTCATTTATTAAAAAAAATATTTAGAAGTATACAGAAATTTATTTTAAAATTAAATTATTGTTTATTCTTTATTTTTTTTTTGATGTGTCTGTCTTATTTTTAAATTGATAATTACAAAAAAGACACTGTAAGATTGTTTACTTTTTAAACCACGATGAAAAAAACGAGGTATACAAACATTTAAAGTCAGAAGTAGGAAACTAAGGGATCAATAAAATTATGAGACTTGAAATGTGTTGCAAATCATTGCTATTTCATTAAACTACACACCTAGTTAATATTTTACGAAAAATAAATCAAGCTACTTCAAAATGGACAAATTGGTTTAAATCGTGTAGTTAACTTCCTCTGTTAGTCATCAATATGATTAACCAGTACATTACTTACTAACTCTTACTTTAAGGCTGTCTAACTACAGTATTATAGCAAGATAAACTGCCCAGTAAACTAGTGAAAACCGTAAGACGAGTGAAATATGTTTAAGGTCCGATTCCGTAGAGCGCTACTGACGATAAGTATCAGCGACCGCGATGTCAATTGTTATGAAGGTAGATATTGTTAGTCTCTTTCAATAATACTTAGAAACCATGAAAAATATAAAGGCTAACTAACGTAGAATTGGACTGCTAAATGAATAGCAAAAAATCTAAATGAGTGCTACATTAAAGCCATTTTTTGGGTTGTCTTAGCGACTATTTATCTAAATGCAAGCGTTTTAAATTGAAGTGTAAATAAATACTGTAGAAAGATAGACGACTGTGGCTAAGTCGCAAAAGATATTATATAAAAAATAAACACTGTACAGGTTAGTTTCATAAGTAATTCAGCAAAATAATATCTATCGTCGCAGTCTTCACTGTCTGTCGCTGTCGTAAGTCGCGGTTACCGGAATTGCACCTTAAACCTGGTGAATTATGTTTACTCGGTCGTCGATGTGCAGCGCTAACGATGTCCCGCGCACGGCTATGCTATTTTCGATCAAACTTATTTTATTTTCTCTAAAGAATTCCTAGCAAAACGTGATACCCCATTACGACTATTTTAGACGCGAGTTCGGTGAAAGGTTACGTTACTTTAGTTATTCTTAACTCCACGGCTTTTATAAAACCAGTAACCCGCCCTCGTTTCGCTTCGGTGAAACTATGCTTTGTAGCTGCTTCCAAAAAATATTCATTCGATTCGATATTCTGATTAAATCAATTATGTAGCTACCTAACTTGATCGAGATTCACTCGTTTTATCGATTTGAAACTCTGCAGATACAATTAATAAGTATACAATTAAAAAATATGACATTAATCTTGAATGCATCCATTATGTATTGTAATAATTGTCTAATCGCATATTTTTCTTAACACTTTTTTGCCTCGTCTTCCAAGCCTATTAGTTTAAAAAACAGTTTTCAAATTCAAGCAAAAAAAAAAGATTTTTTTTTAAACAGGATACGTCCGACTCACGCTTGACACAGCCCCCATTCCCGCAGTGTTTGTGACCACACGTGTGGTCTAGTAAGTGGATATCAGCTTTGTTTTAGTTTACAACCATCTTATAAGCTGTTTTTTATTACTTTTATGTTTACACAGCATGTATGTGCCATGGACCACACACGTTACCCTCATGAGAGCGTCTTTGGTGTATTAAAAGTTTAAAACTATAGGACCCACTTTGTGGTCGGATTTCGACCATAGCTAATTACGTCACTCAATCCCTACTAAGACTATAAATGCGAAATTAACTTTGTCTGTCTGTCTGTCTGCTACGCTTTCACGCCTAAACCACTGAACCGATTTTGATGTAATTCGGTATGAATATAGAAGTGAACTCAGGAAAGGACATGGATACTTTTTATCGCGAAAAAGTCGCACGATATAACCGAATTCCACGCGGACGAAGTCGCAGGCGGAAAACTAGGAGATTATCGACTCGTTCGTTATTATGACATATCTACAATATTACATACGCTAGAAAAACATTACCCACTTTCGAGTTCAGTCGAGTAAAATACTAATAGCTTACGAATAAAATGTTTTGTAAAACACAGCCCTAAGTATTTATAGCAGCCTTTTATACTTATACTACCTTGTTAGAGGACATGAACTTTGCACTAGACGCGTAAAACAGTACCTACACAATGTAAATATAAATAGTCTGAGAGCTCTGCCTACAAAACGGAGAAAGTCCCTGGATCTTGCTTGTTAAGTTACTGTAATTGTTACTGTACAAGTTAGACGGCCGCGTTTGACTTGCTTTATATTTTTATAGATATAATTTGATATGATTCAGTATTGAGAATCTAATTTTAATGTTGATATTGATCGTTACGAGAGATTTAACAAAGATCAATGCATATCTGAACATATTTTTAATGCAATATTTTATATAAGCCTCAATATTAAATTGCAACAAAATGCTTTACAATTCAACTAAGGATAGAGAAAAAAATATATTAAAAAACATTCAATCATTAAACTGAAATAATGTTTCTAAAGGTAAAGATGTCTGGTTCTATAAGCCTTTTAAAATCAAAATTATTTTCTATTAGTTATCACGCAAAAATTACGAACGTCAAGTAAGTTATTCTAATTTCGAACCAATATTACTGTACGTAAATCTTTACAGCTATTATTTATAGCTATCAGCTAGAATAAATGCTAAAAACGAACGAAATTAACGTTTCTGTTTTGGTCCGCTGGACTTTCTCCATATTACATTCTGTCTCCTAGACTATAAAGGAGTCACATAACTTACTTAAACAAGTATACCTACGAGCTTGTTAGCCTTATATTTATGGAGAGACATAAAAAAGAAACTTCAGTGTTTACTCACAATCTACCCGGTTGCCATGGAAACGAGTGGACGCAAACTTTATTACCTACCTCGTATGCCATGTGTGACTGTAATTACATTGTGGTATACTGGGCGATTAAACACAGACGATTTTCAACTTTATTAACCTTACTATAGAGTTCGAATTACTTTTTAAGTTATCGAAAATCTATGCAATACTTAAGTCAATTACAGGCGATTTTAATCTTTAAGTTTAAGGCAGTAGAGTTGAATAAACATAGCAATCTCTTTAGCGCCATGCTAGGTAATCAATAAATGGATTTATACCCCGAATAATTGCATATAAACTCTCCAATCTCTTTATTGCTTTCGTGTAGTAGCTAATTATAAATTTATACGGTATGATTAAGACTAGTTAATTTATATTACCAACAGGGCAGGTACAAATGTCCGGAAGTCATGTTAGGAATAAGATTCTGAATTTAAATTCTGAATTCTATGAGCCTGGCGCAGACTTCCGGAATTTGTCAGATTCTGAGTTAACACTGACAGTCGGGGAGAGTGGGGTAGAAAGATATTCAGATTAAGATTGTAGAGCAATTGACACAAGAAAGAAATTGACACATACATACGCTCGATAAACATTACCCTCTTTCTGACGCAGTCAGATAATAAGCTACCAATTTTCTCACTACAGTAAATCTACAAAGCAGCAATGTTATTACTGACTAGTAATCGCTGGCGGCTCCGCCCGCGTAATTTTCCCATTTTCGCAATATTTTTTATTGCTGCTCCTCTCCTATTCATCTTAGCGTGATGTTATATAGCCTATAGGCTTCCTTGATAAATGGACTATCTTACACTAAAAGAATTTTTCAAATCGGTCCAGTAGTTTCTGAGATCAGCGCGTTCAAACAAACTCTTCAGCTTTATATTATTAGTACCTATAGATAACTCGCAATTGGTTCAATTCTAATCTGCGAGTTGTTTAGTAAATCAGATAAAAGTACCGTTAGATGTCGCCAGTTTCTAATTGTATATCTTTAGCACGGGGGCGGGGCGATACGACTAATTAAGATCGCATCGCAGTCTGATGTATCGCCGTGGGTGAGGCGGAGGCATACCGGTATAGTCAGATAATTATAATATTAGCAAATGTCTTTCAATAGAATTTAGCAATTATGACCTATAAGTCAGGGTTTTTAACTTGTCGTATTTTTAAAACATTTATTTTTAAGCAGCTTTTGCGAATAGTTAGGGATCCTTAGTATTGTTTTTCACTTTTTACGATCAAGCTAATTTTTCGAGAGTAACTTTATTTGGATGAGACGCCCAACTTTTAATAAGTGAAAAAGATTGTATTACGACGGATCACTGACTAGAATATTTAAGCTTATGTCTTGTGATATTGATGGGATAATAGTAGGTACTTAAATATTCCTGGAAAACTGTGAATAACATGAAAATGTGTGATTTTTATTACAAGGTTTACGTAAAACTGCGTGCTTAATAGGACGAGTTAAAAAATCTATAATCAGATAAATATTAGCTAGTTTCTTTCAATAGAATTTAGCAATGGTGAATTATTTTGACTAACCTTATTATCGAATTGTTTATAGATTACTAGATGTTAGAGGATGTCCGGGATTAGAATGCAGAAAAGTGTTTCACAAAATGATCCTGAGGGATGAATCATATTTCTAGGATGAAGTTATGACCCAGGAAATACTCTATTTATGTACTGAGTGTAATTCAAATCTATTTAACTGTTGATGATTTAAGAAACATTAACGTTCGCATTATCCTAGGGGAACATATTAACGGGATAAAAACTACCTACTAAGTTCAATTCTTGAATGTATTTTATGTGTGCTAAATTTCAAGTGTACTCAGTGACACAATACGAATTCTAATTATTGCAACAAGCCTTCGTTATCATTCTTATCACCAATTCCATTCAAGCGTAAGTTAAATCGAGGTTACCGGTGGCGCCATCTACTGTCGCTGGTATCAAACTCGTCTGCCATATTAACCATGCAAAGTGAAATGTTGACGAGCGCATGCGCCCGACGTCCGCCTATCCGCTAATTAGCGTTGACACCCAATATCCTTGAGGTAGCTGCCATTTACTGTTAGGTCTCGTCAACTCTAGTCGCACGTATTTAGGTGCGCTAGACTCTATTTATATTTAGCGACAGATATTATTGTACGTCAATGGTTAATGACCGATATTTGGTTATGGTTGGGTTAGTTATGCTTGGTTATGCCTCAAAAATCGGGCAGTTGTTGCAACTTCATTTGTAAATACTTACTCTATTGTTTTTGCGTAGAATGTCATTCTTATTTTGTTTTCCGATACTTATATTTTTGGTTTTCATTGTACGTTCATTTTTATTAAATGCTACATTATTTGTAGTCAGTAGTTTACTATTTACTTCTACATCATTTTTCATCCATACAGTTATTTGTCAAGTTTGGTGCGTTCATGCCATAGGAGGGAAATAACGAATAATTTAGAGTGACTGATATCCAGTGTTAGGAACTCTTTTTTCTAGATTATTAATAGATAGGTACCTAATAATTCAGTTTTAACCCTACGTTGCCATGACCAAAATGTCGCGAATTTCATTATTTTACGTATAAAGAAATTACTTAGGGTCGGCACGCACTGTGCAATTTCTTTGCGTAATTTTGTCTTTGAAATTTTAAATCTTGAAATAGGTAAATGATCTTATAAACCTAAAGATAAACTTTTACAAAAAATGATGATTACAAAATCCCCTTAAAAACTTTTTGACTAACCTATAGGTACACGATTATATAAAAGGTTATACATAATATGAATTTTATCTCCCAAGTTCTGTATTAACTAATAATATATGCAAAGATGAAAGCAATCATCAGATGTAATTATACCAGAACATCTCGATTATTACACCCAATCAGTGTCTAATAAGATGACCACAGTGAGCACATAATATTTGTGTTAATGTATAGTAATAGGGTCGCCATACTTCATCATTATAATATACTAGCAAACGCCTGCGGCTCCGCCGGCGTAATTTTTCCGTTTTCAAAATATTTTTTATTGCTGCTCCTCTCCTATTCATCTTATCGTCATGTTATATAGCCTATAGACTTTCTCGATAAATGGACTATCTTACACTAAAATTATTTGATGGGTAGCGTTTGACAACAGAAAGGCCATTTATCTAGAAAAAAAAAGAAAAAAAAAATTGAACTCTAGTATGTATGGCAACCCTATCTATACATAATTTTAATTTACAAGATGCACTTGTTTAATTAAAAACAAAAGCCAAACCGGTGCCACGGAATTTATTACGGGAAATTGAAATTATAAATTCCGTGACCGGTACACATTTATTAGATGCACCGTTTAAAGATATCTCCGATTAGATCAAGCGATGTTATTGAGAATAGAAAATAGATTACCGTTTTTTGAACTACATTACAAAGGCTAATCGATTGTCAGCTGTCAATGTTCGTTGCACAGATAAAAGTTATTGCATGTCAAAATATACTTGTAATATGCGACGGGTTCAATATTGGATCCGTTTTTAAAATACAGAAACATACGAATTTGATATTTTTTTTGCTAAATATGTATTAAAATAGATTTCATTTAAAGAATTAAATACATAGGTTAATTCTCTTTTAATATGATACCAATGGTTATGAAGTTTGATTGTTTGAAAATGGTTAAAATACAAAAATAACCTTAGTTACTTTATTCACAGTGCGGAACAACCCTAACCAGTCAGCAACAACTTCATCATACTCGATTGAATCTGAAAGCTTCAATAAAGCTGCAGTCACTTGACTCTTGTTCTCAACAAACGGACATAATCATTCACCAATACATTCTTTACAATACCAAGCTTTTATGAATCTTAAATGGTTTTTTAATACCATTGTAGATTAAAATAATGTGATAGGTAATTAAACGAGTTTGCTTACTTTAACTATGAACCCTTTTTTTTTCATTAAAATTCAATTAGTTTATACGTAGGTATATTTATTTCATTTCCTATCTTCAAATTTACTGAAATTTTTACTGTATAAAAAAACATAAATTTTAGCTTACTCAGTGAGTATTTCAATTTCTTCATAAAAGGTTCAATTTCGTTACACTGAATAGTAGAACTTACAAACATTTCTACTAGATAAATCTATTATGCCATATTCCTATAGACATTTTTGACAAATAAACATATTTTTAAGTTTAACTGTGAAGCCTCATTTGTATATCCTTCACCATAACAAAATCCGATAGCAGTTTCTCAATGTTTATCTATTCACATGGATTATTTCATACACTAATCGACTATCGAGGGACCCTTCAAGTTCAAAGTAAAAGCCACTGACGCAATATGATGTCAACGTACCAATAAACAAACAAAGGACCAGAAGGGACAGTTAGTTCATGGTTTATTCAACCGTTTATTCTGCTTTTATAAGTCCTCATACCATGGCTCGTGCAACACAAACAGTATGCACACAATAGTGTGGAAGATTTAAGCTGTTTCGGCTGGTTACACGGTCATTCTGTTTTCGACATAGTTCTGATAGTAATAAGGTCGCGTTTTAGTTGTTTTATTAGTTCGTAGCTTTACCTGTTTCATTATCACTATTTGAAACTGTACCCCTTGATATCCAGTATTGTGTGATGATTTCTACGCACCTAAAGAATTATATTCCGGTAGCCTTAGGTCGTGTCACGCATGATGTAACCCTAACAAGGATATCTAAGTTAAGGGATGCCATCATCTAACAGCAGATACTAGAGCAGAAGACTTGTCAGAAATATTGATATGTCGTTGCGCTGCTAATTTCAAGTTATTCGAAAGTGACCATAGTAGAATTCGAGCAAGCTATTGAGCTACTTCTACGTACCAGCCAATCTATAAGAGCAAAAAATAGTCCAATATGACAAGCTTTTATTAAAGGTACTTGAAAAATTTACATTCGAAGTACCAAGAAAACTGAGGGATAAATTATCTTGCAGGACGAAGTGTAGCGACGATTTTGTATAAGTTTAGCAATGCAAGTCTGACGCGCAAGGAAAGTGCGTAACGAATAGCCATAAAATTGATATGTCATGCATCGCTCCAGCTAGTAACGTGCCCGGAGCAAGGGGCACGCGACGTGGGGCATGGGGCACGGGACGTGGGGCACGATGCACGGTGCTAGGAATTGAGGTATTTATTACACCATTTGTGGTCGCTTCGTGCTTAAGGAGGTTACTCGCTATCCGTAAAACCAGTTAATAGTGCTGTTTAACTTTGTGTTACAGCGTATTGTAGACGCTTTAACACCCGGAAATGTAATTTTATTGTGCTTGCGTTTATTCTCTTAAATACTCGAATTTAGTACTAGAGTATTTAAAGAGTTATAGCTACTTTCGTCACTTACGTGATAAATTAAGTTAGGAATTTACATAAGTACCAACCTTTTTTAATATCACTAGCTTCACTAAATCATATTTATTGTGAAGATAACATCGTGTTTCTCGTAATTTCAACAAAAGCATGCATTTTTCATATTAATATAATTTTCAATAAATAAATTATCTGCCTATAACTTAGCTACTGTCTAAAATTCTGCCTAAATTTTACTACTAAAATAAAACTTAATTAAATTTACCAGAACAAAAAACTTTTCATTAAAATAAACAGCAGAAAACACTACTCTGAAAACAATATGAAGTCATTATAGCATTACGTAAGAATTATAATGCTAAAAAAAAATCATAAAAAGTACGTCAAATCTCGCCTACTTTTATCGCTACTTTAAAATTAGCAACCATTGAGCAAGCATAAACCACAGTGCGTACAGACCGCAACAACCGAAGCCGGCGCCTAACACAAAAGGAAATACGGTACCAAATTAAGACCACCAGCTTCCATAAATAGCTGCGCAGACGCCGTGCATGATAAATTAATTGACATTATTATTAGGATTTCAGTTCCGATTACCGCACGAGATAAAAATAGAGTTAGGAAGGAGTTTAAAAGAGTAGGGAAGGATACTTGGATATTTTTTGTTGTTTTTTGGTGGCAAATTATGGCCCACTACTGAGGCCTACTAAGGTCTAGCTAGAGCAGGGTTTAGGTACCAACCCTTTTTTCATTGAGACTCCACGAACTATAAATAATTTTTTCATGCCCCCTTGCGCGGGGAGTTCTTGCTGTGACTTGTATACCTTATAAACTGCGATTGACGTCGGGTTTTGTAATAGTTTATTTGTGTAACTAAATTAAAATTATTTGTTAACTAGCTTTCCGCCCGCGTTAAATGGCTTGGCCTGCGTGAAATTCGGTTATATCGCGCGACTTTTTCGCGCTAAAAAGTATCCTATGTCCTTTCCCAAGTTCAGTTCTATCTTCATACCGAATTTCATGAGAATCGGTTCAATGGTTTAGGCGTGAAAGCGTAGATAGTTTGGATCCAGGAATAGGACATAGGATAGATTGTGTTCCGATTATAAGTTCCCTTGGGATAGATCCAATATATTTTTTAATTACTCTTACGCGGGCATCATCTTGTGTTTTAGGTAATAAGTGGGTATGTTGTCTTTACCTTTACAAATTCAATGTAATTAAAAAAAAAGTTAAACAATTTACAGCTAGGAGAGTAGAAAATAACTTCGTAACCTAGGATCTGATAGGAAGCACTATAGTCTAGATATGTTAACGCCTAACCTGATTTAGTCCTAGCCTAGGGACTAGCAGTGGACAGACAATGCTCACAAAATAAATTACTCCGAACGCACAAACAAGATAACATGTTACTACGAACTTATTCTATAGCCCTTCAAGGCAAACTACACTGAACCACAGAGTAATTATAACTAGAAGATCGAAGTGGTCGAAATTGGACCATGACTCATTACGTCAAACAACATACAACAAATATAATGTTCGAAAGAGACGCATAGAGTTGCGAGTTACATTCCGGTAGGTACTATCTTTGTGATGTAGTAATAGGTTAGTGTACTCTATGTTCATAATAATGGATATTGCATGAAATATCACTTATGATTCGATTACTGCTGACACAATCATTGCTGATAATCAATAATAATGTACTTAATGTGTTGAGGTTGCAACATGGAACCATAGAGTTGTAAACGAAACAGAATACTCCGTCAAATAACCCAGTTTATTTACACGTTATATGCGTGAATCTTGTTAAGGAAATAGACTTTTTGAAATGTAATTATAGCCTATGTTGCTTAGTAAAGATGCAGTTTTCTGGTGAAAGAATTTTTGAAATCGGTCCAGTAGTTTTTGTGGGTAAACCTAACAAACATACATACAAAATAATGTTTCATCTTTAGAATATTAGTATAGGCGTAGTAGGTAAGTCATTGATAGAAAGCAGAGATAGCTTAGTGGTGTAACGTTGGTCTCCGCAACAGGAGTTCCTGAGTATAAACCCCACTTGCATCTCATTGCAATACACTCTTAAGGAACTAGAATTTTTTTATGAGAACAGAATAGAAATTCATATGATTAGACTCAAAATGTAGGCTTTTAATAAGCCAAAATATCTAATTTAATTGATGTGAATATTTGCGAAATACTTCTAGCATATTGCTAAAGCTACACCAGATAATATATCATAGTCTATCACTAATAAATCAACGCTAAGTGTGGGAAAGTGGGAAACAAATGAAACAAACCTTCGTTTACGGCGCGGCGGCGGCGCCATTTGTCAAAATTGTTACTACAGTGGGCAGGGACCGAGTGAATCGGCTTTATTGTTAATCGCTACTGGAAATTAGTTTTACTTGGCGCCCACCTTCAGTAATTATGCAACTATGTCAAGCTGCACCTACGATGTTAGTTCGTTTTGGTGGTATGCACTTTTGCACCTGCCCGAGTTTAGGTCCTAAAATTGCTTCTATCTCAAGCCATGTTGGCTAGGTTATGACATAATCTAGACTAATAATATAAAGCTGAAGAGTTTGTTTGTTTAAACGCGCTAATCTCAGGAACTTCTGGATCGATTTGAAAAATTATTTTAGTGTAAGATAGCCCTTTTATCGAGGAAGGCTATAGGCAGTATAATATCACGCTGAGATGAATAGGGGAGGAGCAGCAAAAAATAATGCGAAAACTCTTATATAATTTGAACTAAACATAGCAACACTTGAACAGTTTCCGTATAAATTATAATGTAATGCACCACAATGTTGACGTTTGATAATAAATTGCATTTGTTTGGACCAGAAACCAATATTTCCGTGTAGCGGTAGTTCGGTGGTGTTATCGGCAGTCATTTGTCACCAACCAGTGTCTTTACCCTGTGGCTGCAGGATTTAAGGCGGTTTCAGACTAGCGTTTTTTACGCGCGTATAAACTCGTCTTTGGAAGCGCATGTAGACACGTATAGACGTGCTCAAAATATACGAAATTCTTGTATGAATAAACTTAAACATTGCATTATAAATCAGTGAGAAGTAAAGTTATTTTCTATGGTGATAGAAAAGTTAATAGTTTTATTTATTTTTCTATTTCGATTACAAGCATGAATAAAATTGCGTCGGGTGATGTGCGGGAATTAAATTTTGTCTTAAATTACGATTCGTCTACTTTTTTTCCTTTAATAGGGACTGGGGGCCCATTGTATCACCAGGGCTCTGGGATGAAGCCCAAATAACCTCTAGGTAGATTCGTACCTAGCGACCAGTCTTCATCCTATAAAGCCATATACCCACCTTCGCCACGTAAATTTAGCTCAACTCTAAAACAACTTACGTAACAAAAGTTCTACAAACGAATCAAAGTGTACCTGTTCACGTAAGCCCTATTATTTTTGGGTTTACGATATTTGACCTGATTCTTGGAGGGTTTCGTTTGAACTTCGTTAATTAAAGCTACGTGTGTGATGCAACGCTTCGGTTGTCGGTGGAAGCCATTTCCAGATCTCAATTACGTTTTGATGTTTTATTAACCTTTATTAAGTTTTTTTATTAAGTATGTAAAATTTTCTCTTCATTTTGATTTTACAGATTTTTTTATTTAATATACTCATCATTATAATTAGATATGTACGTATTTTTTGTCTGCTCTTTTCATTCATAACCTAAAATATCTTTGTTTATTATTTATTTGCACAAGTAAATAAAGGGAACTTAATAAATAATAAAGTACGACCACGTCAATAAGTCGTAACCTAATACAATAAAACATTTAGCATCTCCCGGAGATCCATAAAAACTTATTGTACAGTAAAAATCAAGTGGCAATGTAAAGAGAAAGCGGTTATTAAACGTTATTAGTGACTTGCGAAGAGATAATCAGCTAAGTCATAAAAGTTTATTATTATACAAAATTAACTTATCTTTTTTTCGCTTTTCATTCGAAAAACAAATTGCAAATATTGTATGGTGTATTGGAACATTTTACTTTATTAAAAATCGCATGATGTTGTTGCTTCGGCGGGAAGAGTGTGCGTCATACTTTACTCCTATTTCGGTCAATGTGCCTTTTCGATTAGCAGTCAGTTACGCAACGGATGGTACAAAGAGGTACAGTCAGCATTGTGCGAGAAAGAGAGAGAGGATACCTCAACTGAGACTCTTTTAAAAACAATGATATATGTATAAGTAGGTACGTTTAATTCAAACTTAGATTATGGAAAATCTACTAAATTCGTTAAATAAAAGTCTCATTATGCAAATGTAGGTATATTTATATTCCTATACATAATATGTATAATGTAACATAAAGCTAGTATACCTCAAAGGTCAAAAATATATCTATAGACTTGTCTTCGGAAGAAAAGGCGTAATAAGAAGAAACATAACGTTAATAGCTAATGATAACGTTTCCCGGTACATTGCTCGGCAGACCGTGGTCGGTGACATAATGTCAGATCGTAAAAATAGACCTCATTTTTTTGTTCCGAATACTGCGTCCATATATTTTTGGTCTAAGTTAGATATACGTGTTTGTCACTGAACTCCTTCTAATCAAGTAGGCTAATAAAAAAAAATGTAAGTGTATTTAATTATTTTTTATTATTCCTTTTATTTACATTTTTTACAAGGGTCATTTAAATGTAGTTTGAAATATACTCATCCAATTAAGGCTCTTTTGATGTTCAAAAGATAAAGTATAAGAAACGGAACAAAGAAAGATAAACGAACAATAGGACTTAATCCCCATTCCATTCAGACTATCCTTGAAATAATAATGAGCGGGATCATTGACCTTGTTAGAGTAAAAAGCGAAAAATCTTACAAGATACCTCGTTAGTGGCAACACAGAACATGTTATAGGGTTGTCACAATAAATGAGTAGCTGTTACATAATAATAACTAAAGAACCCGCTCTCGAAATTCAAATTTTCTCGTATTTTTTATTTGAGAACTAAAGGTTCAAATTTGCACCCTGGGATACCCTGACATAGGTATTAAATTACTTAAAAGGATGTCCCAAACACAGAAAATTGTATTGTAACTCATCTATATCTATATCTATACTAATAAATAAAATTGAAGTGTCTGTTTGTAATATTAAAATAACCGCTTTAAACTAAATGCATACGTATGTATACACGCTGCACATACCGAAATGACATTTAAAAAAAAAATTGTCTGTCTGTCTGTCTGTCTGTTTGATCCGGCTAATCTCTGAAACGGCTGGACCGATCTTGACGGGACTTTCGAACTTAGGCTACTTTTTTTACTTTTGTTTCGGCGTAGGTTTCCCGAAGCGAAGCGAGGGCGGGTCCACTAGTTTATACATAATATAGAATAAATCATTTTTTCATTTTCAATTTGCAAATCGGGAAACTTTACCGTTTCTCTCGACATTTTTCTGTCTCACAAGTGTTATTTAAATGTAATTAAAACAGATTTAGAAAAATGTCGATGAAATTCAAGAGAATTTCCAACAACGATCAATCCACAAATATACCACGTTTCACCAATTAAGTTTTATTATAAATAAAAAGAAAGATAGTGGCAACCCTAATAGCTGTTTTCACCTTTAACCTAAACGTTATTTATTGTCGCGATAACATCCCTTTGATGCTCCATCTAGTAATGATCGCTAATGTCTATTACACATTATTGTCCAATTATGTTGCGTAAAGTATCGTTTTTTATTACCCATGCTATTAAGATTATGCACTTTGTAGAAGACTTGTTATTTTAATATTTATTTGACTTCGTACGACAAGCACAATTATAGTCTTACGCGCGGGAAATAAAATATGTTCCGACAATTTGAATTAAGAAAATGTGTTTACTATATAATTTTGAAAATAGAAAGATTTTTTATTTGTTGTTTGTAGCCGTGTTTTGACTACGCACGTTTTTATTTTACGCACAAAATTTATATTGCTGCTACTCGACAACAGATGGCGACACATGTTTGACTCATAAATCAACCTTTTTGGTACTTGTAATTTCTTTTCCGAGTTTTTACCTTACTCTTACTACTTACTTAAAATGTCAAAAAATTCTAAAATGTAAATAAATTGTGAAATGTTAGTAATAAAATTTGTCCAATAAATAGTTTTGCTCGTTGATCGTTATTACTTCAAATCGTGTACCTAGTACCTACCTTGATGACTTGGAGAAATCGTTACTTATTTCTACGGCTGTAATTACATTTATCATTTGACGCAACTCGTTTTGTTGCCTCCATCGGTCACACTTTCCAACTGCTATTTTCTTTTTGTTTTCCCTTCATTACCAATCAACCGTGTAATTGTATTAATTTTATACTTAGGGAATGTACGAGTATTACATAACGCAA
>LGAG01000184.1:1790-18309 GCA_001278395.1 Lerema accius
CTGCCCGTCCATGCATTGTTGTTCGCTACAAACATTATTTGGTATATTTATTTTTTTCCTACATCACATACATGGTTTTTGCTATGTTTAAACACCACATAATATGAAATTTAGTGTTTAACAAGCAAAAACTATGATACTAAAAGTTTTGTTGGGTGTTCTAAATGCCCACTTGTGTTGTGCCATTTTTAATGCGATAACTGTAGATAGGAATTCATAGAAACATTTAAATATTAATGTCTTAGAGGCCTAATTTAAACATAATTTATTTGATTGATCATCATCATTGATTATAAATTTTTAGAGGGCAATTTCAACTATAAGGATGGCAACCAAGTGTTAGCGCATTTTACGTAAGAATGCCGCTATTTTCTTGTAATTGAAAAGTAAAAATAGAAAGAAGTATTTAAATAAACAATATGTAAATTAATATATTACCCTGCGCAAGAGCCGGTTGTGAGGGCGATGGTGTGACAGGGCGTACTGCGAGTGAAGCGCCAGCAGCTAACCCACGGGGAACATGGCTTGTCATACCCTTGCTAACTAGCACTCCACCGGCACTGCTCACATTCACACTTGATAACACTAAAATAAATATGAAATAACCCATATTCATTCATCAATAATGTATACCGACAGTATATAATATATAATAAAAAAACTTAA
Source organism: Lerema accius (assembly GCA_001278395.1). Lineage (NCBI taxonomy): Eukaryota > Metazoa > Arthropoda > Insecta > Lepidoptera > Hesperiidae > Lerema > Lerema accius. Next base: position 2,457 of record LGAG01000184.1, read on the forward strand.
CTCATATAAATTTCAAATTAATTACAGTATTATGTATATAAATGTTTATGTAGAAAGTCGTAATGTAGATAATGTGTTTACAAGACTTTTTCTTAACAATGTAATAAAATATCTTACAGTAATATAGACAATATTATACATACCACCTAGTTATGAATAAAATATGTAGGTAAAAATATATAGTAAACATACCTGGTCTATTATTATGATGCGGCAAAGTTGGTAGCACTCTGACACTGGGAGGCAGTGTTCGAACAGCAGAACTCACTACAGACAGCTGTCCTCCCACATTTAGCACCTGTGCAGCACTCACAGATGAGGCCACACTGACTTGAGCGTTACTAGCACCAGTGCTACTGGAGTTAGACACCTGAGCTGTCAACTGAGTCCCCTGACTTATTATCTGAGTCGCCGGACTCAATATTTGACCACTGGGACCGATAAGTTGTGACTGTGAGATTATTTGAGAATTTTGTCCCATCAACTGAGAGCCTTGACTGACGATCTGAGTTCCTTGAAGGATTGGTGCACCACTCACGATCATCTGTGGCTAAAAGGATAATGTTTATATTACCATTAAGAATTTTCATTTTGTATATATAATAAATAGTTTTTTCTCATTATGTCTAGTTAGCATTAATTAACTTAACATAATTTATGAAGAAAGAGACTTCACACTATAAAATGCAAGGAATGTATCTTGAATTTTATCAGTAAAATGCACGACTAAGTATAAATTTGTAGTTTTTAAAAAAATCCTTGAATGTGCCATTAACTTAATCTAGAATGTTTAGACTAATGCGAGTTTGTATGAAACAGAGATTATAATATAAGAATGTGTTATTTACATCTATGTTTATACCTGTGACGCGACGCCAGTAACCACCTGGGCAGCTGTTCGCATCAGGCCAACAGGGCCCGTGTGAGTGATGATTTGACTCGCACCCGTAGTCTTCGGCTGCCCGGAGATTAAATGAGCCATTTTCACTTCAGTATTCGACATACTTTTCACGATTGTGATCTTCTGAGGCGCTGCTAAGTCGATTGGATACATTTTTCCAGTTGTGATTGACCTATCATTTTCCAAATTGTTAGTCATTGTAGAAAGTTGAAGTCCCAATTCTTCTATATAACCATTTTACGTTGTAAGATATCTTCTATATTTCATTACGGTTTATTAGATCTTATTTCTCAAGACAGAATCGTGAAAATCACTCTACAATTCGAACTTTTCATCAGATGACAGACCCAAGCCTTCCTTCTTCAAGCACAAGCAAGCAACACATTGCATAGACAAGAAAGGACAATAGAGGAAGACGTATATTGTAAAAAAAACAAATCTGTGTTACTCACGGTGTTGCTATATTGGTGTGAGATTATACTACGTCTTATTTATTTTTACGAAGTGAAATTCGTAATTAACCAGTCACGAATATAAACCAACGGTTTAGTTTCATTAACGCACAATTATTTATCATGAATTCTCATAAAATACGTCGATGTCAACGACCAAATTGCTACCGATATATAATATATTGTCTATTGACTATATTGCATAGAGTATAATGCTATGCATGAATCGTGAACGTGAAATGAAACTGCTGTGTTGTTGTTTGTGGTAAAACAATAATGGCGGATCATCGCAGCGATGGTGATTTTTCTAAAGAAAATATAAAAAAGTATAATAATGAAAGAAGAAGTAGTAAGCAATGGGTTAGATTAAATGTTGGTGGGACTTATTTTTTAACTACAAAAACTACTTTGTGTAGAGATCCTAATTCATTTCTGTATCGATTAGTGCAAGAGGACAGTGACTTAATTTCAGATAGGGTTAGTAACGTTTCAGATTTAAAAATACTTCTTCGTATGGTGAAATGTTAATTACTATGGTAATTTTCAGGATGAAACAGGCGCTTATTTAATAGATAGAGACCCTACATATTTCTCTCCAGTGCTCAATTATCTTCGTCATGGTAAACTGGTTATCAACAATGACATAGCCGAGGAGGGCGTATTAGAAGAAGCAGAGTTTTATAATATTACGGACCTTATAAGATTAGTGAAAGAAAGAATATGCCTTAGGGAAACTCGGCCGCTGAAGGATTCTAAAAAGCATGTGTACAGAGTCTTACAGTTTCATGAAGAAGAGTTGACTCAAATGGTTTCGACGATGTCAGATGGTTGGAAATTCGAACAGTTGATCAATATCGGTTCCCAATATAATTATGGTAATGACGAACATGCGGAGTTTCTTTGTGTTGTGAGCAGAGAGTGTGGTACATCTCTGAACAGTAGTGAGGTGGAACCTACTGACCGTGCTAAGGTACTACAACAAAAGGGCTCACGTATGTGAGTGTTCCTGCACTGCCTCTACTTGATTTTTCAGACTATATTGTGTGTGAATTGTGTACATAGATTGTGATGTGAAAAGTTCAACTTGTCTATTCAAAGTTCTGGTTTAAGATAAAGTCCCACTTATTATTTTTTTACAATAAAACAATGGTTTGAATCAGGTTCATATAATTGTTCATAAGTTCCATTAACAATTGCATTTTTGTAACAATTCTTAGGAATATAGTGATGTTACAAAATTTATTTCATATTATTGTTAATGTTAATAACAGAGTATTATGTTAAATGAAATTAAATTTTTTATCTAATAAAACAACTTGTGACCATATTTCGCATGTACTCTAAATTTCTATGCAAAAGTAGTAATTTGTACTAATTGTATGGATTGGTGATTTCAGAAACTTGATTTTGTAAGGTGTTATGATATTAAAATTTACCTACTCATTTTTTAATTGGTGGAGTTGATAATATGGCTTGAATTTATTCTAAACTAATCTTAGTAAAACATTTATATAAATTACCAAAGACTGCCAAATCAGTCAAAAATGTAACACAAAATGCTACCTTGCAATACTAGACTTATTTAAGGATATTTTCAGTGGTCAGATTGATAAAAATTTTATTACATAAAAGGTTTACAAGAAATGTTCATACATAGGTACTTATACAGGGAAGTAAAATAAAGCTGTAAAATTATCAGGTTAGTTTAAATTTAGATTTAGCAATTAATCAGTTGTAGTTTGCGTTAGTCCCGCTGTAGTGATCAATCAGACCAATGAAAAGAAATATTCAGAATTAGAGCTCATTTACATTAATATTGCTAAATACAAATTGGTCTTACAAAACGCCCATTTGTTTGATTATTTTAATTAATTTAAAAAGTGTTCTTTCAATTATAAAACTAGTTATATGGCATACCTCGCATTTCACATATTTTTATTCACTTTTTTAAAATGAGCTCTAAGTTGATATGTATACAGTCTAAAATTGTTGTGAGTTGTGTTTCACTGCTATAAAAAACATTGAATATTGATGATTCTTGAGAGTTCCTAGAATTCTTACATAAAGAAAACCATTAAAAAGTAATTACAAATCTATTCTTTAAATTAAAATAGAAAAATTACACATTTGTTTAAATATGTGATTATGATTTGTTAAATCTGTATCAGATTTAAGTTACTATTGGTTAGTTAAGTTGCGATTTTAAAGAAAATATTTACGCTTATGAGAATTTTTGAACTGTATACATCCACCATTAGGGATGTTTCACATGGTTGTAAGTTCTTAGCTATTGGTATGATCAAGAAAAGCAGAGTACAGAATTTTACGAATAAACATGCAATCTCCATAAAACTCCCTAATTTTTTTTAATAAACCTTTAAATACCCAAAGGTGAAATATCTCTTATGGTGTCTTTGAAAAGTACTGTTATCACAACAGATTGTTTGTTACGCAGCATAAGTATATAAATAGTACATAAAATGTACAGAACCTTTTTAAATTTTATATAAATAAAGAAACATAAACACAACTGTTTTGCTAACAAGAAAGTTCAAATATTAGGATATTAAGACAAATGTATATTCATAATTGCTTTATTTCACTGAATAAGTAAACAATTGACTGAAAACGTAATTATTTATTTGACACGCCTTCATTTATTAGTAATTACTTAGTTAATCAATTTATAACTAAATATATATAAATCTATAACATGATGTTTTAAAAAAATAAAGATTAGCGCTATTTAAAACTCAAGAGTTTAAAATTACACAATTTATTATAAAATATTGCATTCAACTGCATTAAATACAAGTTAACATGAGCATCTTAAGACAGATACCTTTCTGTAAAAGATAAGATTGATATATCAAAATACAGATTTACAGTGAAATCACTCATATTTTGTAAGGCAATGGGGTTTATTGTTTGACTATAATTAAATATCCTTAACTGTTTAATAACAATAATGCTCATCAAACATAGCTGCTTAGCACCAATCTGCCATATAGGTAAAGTCAGAAAACAATTTATGGTCTGAAGTACTGAGTGGACGAGGTTCTTTTGGGGGTGTCAGCACCGCAGCTTCAGATGTGAATTCACTATCAAAGTTGCTTACATCTTCTAAATTATTTATTGTTGGCACAAATGGTGGCTTGACCTTGCGAAGGAGCAGTTGCTCCCAGTTGACATTGCGGAAGAAGGCCTGCTTCTTTACATCCTCTGCATCCCTTTCAGATGAACCTAAGCGTCTTTCAGGGTTTTTGCGAAGTAAACGACGCATCAAAGCAATCGCTTCGAGGGACAATGTTCGAGGATAACGAACTTCATCATTAACTATAGAGTCAAATACTTCACCTTCATCTTCTCCAGGGAAAGGAGATTCGCCAACTAACATCTCGAATATTAATACTCCAAGTCCCCACCAATCTACAGCTCTTGTGTATGATGTCTCAGTTAGGACTTCAGGAGCTAAAAACTCCGGTGTGCCACAAAAAGTACCAGTCCGATCACCCCAACCCATACCTTCTTTGCAAAGACCAAAATCAGCAATTTTAACATATCCCTCTGTATCTAACAGAAGGTTATCTAGTTTTAAATCTCTATAAATAATATTGTTCTCATGTAAATACTGTAGGCCTAATACTACACACGCTGCATAAAATACTGCCCTGGGTTCAGTGAACACATCAGCATGGATGTGCATCATAAGATCTCCTCCAGCTGCATACTCCATTACAAAACATACATGTTGATCTGTTTGGAAACAAGCAAATAGATTCACTAAGAATGGGTGTCTTATTGCATTTGCAACTTCAAATATTCGCTTCTCAGATAATAGTGAATCTACTTCATCTCTTGCAATAATGTCGCCTTTTTTTAAAGCTTTTATTGCAAAATACTCATTAGTAGGTTTGTACTGAGATAGTATAACCTTGCCAAAATGTCCTCTTCCAAGGACACTTAATAATCGGAAACTTTCCATTGACATTTCTCCTGATTGTCTTCTAGAGTCTGGTTCCTTGCCAAGAGTTTCAATGACTGATGAAGATCTTGAAGATGATATCCTCATATTGCTGGTTACTTCGACTATTTGATCCTCATTGCTGGGAAACTCTAGAACCAACTTTGGTGATGGAGATGGTGGGTATTCGACTAAAGGAGTATTGCATGATGGTGTTTGAGGATCTCTAGCGACATAACTGTCTCTGGTGTATGAATCTTCTAAAAATGCAAAAGCTTCTTGTAATTCTTTTTCCATCCTCAAAGTGGAAACATTGGGGGGAGGATGAAGAGGCAAGGCAGGTTTTGGTGGAGGTGTAATAGGCACTTGTGGTGTAGTAGGAGTGGATGGTAAGCCCAAAGGCCTTATACCAGCCATTCCAGCTAAAGTGACATTTGGATTCTCAATTTCCTTATTATCAATAGTTGGTGATTCTAAACTCTGAGTCATATGGGCACTTTGAATATTTTGAATAGATGGAGATGACCTCTTTAATAATCTGCCAAGTATTACTGCTGGAATAGGCATTTCTCCATAAGGTGATCTTGGTATATTTTTTCCTTGTTGCTTAAATATTTTTCTTTGACGCTGCAACTTTGGCTTTCTTGATATAATAGGGTTTAAGAATTTGATTTCAGCAAATAAAAGCCCTTGAGGTTCTAGTTCTAAAGCCATTCCGTGTCTTATATCATCAATGAATTCTTCTAATCTCATAAACTTAACACCACAGAGCCCACGCCAATCTTTCCAATGTATACCTATCTCTAGTTCCCTGGATTTGTCCAATTTGATGGTGAACCTGTAATAATAACAAGCATGATTTTTAGTAGTTATCATAAATGTGTGCCAACAATTTAGTCATAACGCAAGTATGTGTGAACATAGCCTAATGATAAGATAAAATGAGTAATCACTATGTTTAGGAATCATAAAGATTATAATTCAAGGAAACATAGTTTAATATCTAAGTTAATTTGTTTCTTACACAGAGTAGACATTATTTATGATTTTAAAATATCTTGTTGTGAATCTGTGAAATTATGAATAATAGATAGGCTTTAAAAATAATGATTGATATAAAAATTTACAACAGAATGTCATAGTAATTGTATGAGAGAGTTTTAGATCATAATGAGATTAGTCACAGATAGGTTATAAGAGTAACTAAACTATACTTCAATTTTTAAAGACAACTTAAATTTTAGTAAAAAAGTATAAAACAATAACACAATACCTCTGATCCCAAGCTTGTTGTGAACAAGGTCTCCAGCTAGTTTGAGCCACAGTATGATTGTCCAACTTCATCACTGCCATAATCTCATTACTGGTGTCCTCTTTAATGCTGTAGGTGTATTTCATAGAGTTGCGTATTGTTACACCTTTCACAAAAGACTTCAGATCGGAAGGGCTTGCCAGGGGGTCCCTACGACTACGCCCGGGGACATCTTCGAGCAAATCCTGGCACCCCATTAATCTCACTTCTAAAGTTCCTGTTACTTGAACACAAGGGCTGATCATTGGTGCTGGTGATAAAAATTGAGCCCTTACACCACTTGTTCCTGATAAGCTGACATAACCAGGACTTGAACCAGTGCTTCTCAGTTCATGGCCAAGTTCTATAAATGCTGCACTCTCAGTAGGGAGCTCCTGTCGGCGCATGTCCAGTGACCTACGGAGCAGATCCAGTTTCTGAGTCGACTCTACAAGACTCGTTTGGGCTTCTTGTAAAGCCTTTTTATCTGTAACTTTTTTATCACTCTGTAAAAGCCTAATGGCATTCTTAGAACCTTCCACTACAGCTGCCTCTATGCGTAGACGGTTTCTCAGTTCAGCGATTCTCTCATCTAGCAGTGGGTCCACTCCACTCATATCGATGCTCCTGCCATCGCCATTTGCACCAGCAATGTCACCTTTTTGCTGCTTACTTAACTTTGAAATGCGAAGCTTTAGATATTCTATTTTATCCTTTGAGTCAGCTAGCATTTGATGAGCTTCAGCAAGAAGCTTTTTGTCTCGAGATTGATTACTGCTACTGATGCTCTGTATCATGTTTTCAGCACCCTGTTTAACCTTAAGTTCTATATTTAGCTGTTTTTCAAGTGATGCTAACTTACGATCGGTGGTACCTTCACCGAGCTGGCGCTGCTGCTGGGCTGCCTCCGAAGCCAAAATAATCTCCTCATCATAAGATAAATCTTCAGGTGACGTAGGGGTTGACTGGCCGCGCGACAATAAAAGTTGCGATTCCAGCTCTTGCAAGTCTGATTTAAGCTCATTTAGTTTTAAATTGGCTTTTTTAACAATATTTGCTACGTCGGAAAGCGATCTTCGGTCAGTAGCCACTTCGCGCAGTTTCTCGGCACCTTCTTTTATTTTAAGTTCTTTACGTATCTCTCTACGTATGACATCCTTGAGCTCTTCCAACTTGGAGGGCAATGCTATTTCTGGAATACATTCAGTCTTAATTCCATACTTGACACCCAACTCGTAGAGGACAGGATGTCGAATATAATAACCTGGGTCTGCCATAATTGAGGATGCACAGTCTAACGTCAGTTAACCATAATTATGTGAGAAAATATCACAAGTATTGCTTCAGGATCACAAAACGTAGATGATAATAAATAGTATAAAACTGTAAAACCTTTTTTGAACTATATGTGAAATCATTATGACAAAACTAAATCCAAATTAATTAAATAAATTAATTAGAAAACAATTTATAAACAAGCTCATCGGTCAACGATACCAACGAAACGAGACGAAACGAAATCCTACCATTTAAACCATAGACATATAGATGACGTATGCCATGAACAAAATTAGCTATAAAATTCATGTGTTACCACTTGCTAACTTATCAATTTGCGCATCTCCATAAAAAGCTACTGCTAGAAATAACTTGCATTTGAAATGACTATACAATTATAGTATATAAATAATAATGTTTTTATATAATCCAGCATTATAGCAAAAGTGTCATTAAAAATGAATCTCATATTGCTACGATATCGTGTCCTACGCGTGAAATCAAAGTTTCTTGATTTTTCCGTTTGTCGACGAAACAACACTTGTAAAATTTAATCCAGTTCAAGCCATTTATCTATAATATATTGATTATATTTATAGTAATACTAAAAGCGTTTAATTAATTCCTAATAGTAAGTAATTCCATGGAAGCTATGAAAGCACACAAAGGCCGGTAGCTTGCGTCGATATTGTCGTACGAGCATATTCGTGCATAGTGGAATTATACTTTGGGCCTCCCTAGTTACGAGGAGAGACCCGGGTTCACAGTAGTGGCCGTTATGGGTTTTGTAGTAGTAATCTGTGGTTTAGGCCAAGGAAGCTCGTAATGCTAAGTGGGAATTAATTCAAGCGTTGGAATCTTTCTCACCTCTATATTTGAAAGATTATTCATTTAAAATAGGGGTCAAAAGAAACTACGATCGTTACTTTTAAAATCTATTGGATAGTGCCGAACATAGATCAGAGTAACATATAAGGAAAATATAATTATGCTAAAGCTATTAATAACAGGTATACTAACTGTGTTTTTTGTGCATGTAAAAACAGTTAATCAATTATATTTATATGGAAAAGTATGAAAACATTGTTAAAGTTAACTGCATGGACGGGAATACGTTGTGCACCAAAGACAAAACATCGGTAAGAAAAGAGAAAGAGAAGTCGTCCTTTGATTTTGACACTTGACAGTGACAGTTAGTGATACGACAGCTGTCAAATTCAATTCTCCAAGCTTTTTGCTTTCACTTCCTTTTCTTTCTATACAGAAGTAATCTATTGAAGTAGTCATATAATTAATTGTTTTTAGATTAATTTGCAATAGCATATCGTTGTAAGTAGTAAATCGGTGAAGATTTTAGAATTGTAATACATCGAATGTGCTAGAAGAAAATAGGCGAACTGTCAAACGGTGCGAAGTGTCTACTGATGTTGTATAGTGCACTTGTCATATTTGTTTTATTTTACGAAAGTTGGGTCGTTGTTTTAATGGGAAATAATGCCAGTTAAAGTTGATATCACTCCACCGCCTCCAGCGAACTCGAAGCAACCTGGCGTCACTAAATCTTTGTTATACAACGGCTCTAAATTTCAAGGGCACCAAAAATCTAAAGGAAATTCTTATGAAGTCGAAGTGGTCTTGCAGGTTAGTGTTCTAAATACGCAAATTCATATACCTTTTACATACTTTAATTTTTATCAAAATTGGGAACTAATTTAGTGTTTACAACTTGAAAGCAATTATAAGTGAGACAGTTACTTTCGTTAAGTCAACTTATGTAAACAAAACCATATTGTATCCTCTGTATAAAGTAGCTAATTAACAAAACTTTGAATTATGTATGTTATGTTTGATTTTTATCATAGCATGTAGATGAGGAGAATTCATATCTCTGTGGATATTTAAAAATTAAAGGATTAACAGAAGAATTTCCCACATTAACCACATTTTTTGATGGTGAAATTATATCTGCAAAATATCCTTTTCTAACAAGAAAATGGGAAGCTGATGAGGATGTTGACAGAAAACACTGGGTAAGCTTATTGAAATATCAATAAATTAATATTACAGTTTTGTCTGTTAATTAAATAATATAGTTTCTGATGTGTTTTAAATAAAGTTGAACATCTATTCTCATCCCTTTTTTGTAATTTTCAGAGCAAGTTTGATTTATTTGTACCATACTTGAAGACATTCAATTCAGATTCCTTTGACTATGACTCATTAGCAAAAGCAGATTATGTGTTTATGAGGTGGAAAGAACACTTTTTAGTGCCCGATCATACAATAAAGGACATAAATGGTGCTTCGTTTGCTGGGTTTTATTATATATGCTTCCATAAGTCTGCAGCAACCATAGAAGGTTATTATTATCACCGAAGTTCAGAATGGTAAGCTTATTTATTATAAACATTTCCCTACTGTTTTGTAATCTTGATATAGGTGTGATATCTATAATTGTATATGGACACTAATATTAATACTGAACAAGTTATATGCAATAAAGTAATACAAAATCAGAAGGAAATTTAACTTTGAAATTTGATTGATTTAACTTTTTATTTAGATTTGTCCCAATTTTGGTATGATTTAAATATTTCTGCAGAATTGGTACAACAATATAAAAACAAAGTAATAATCAGTCAGCATCAAAAGTGTAAATGAAAGTTATTTATGTGGGATGTAAACTAAAATAATTGCTTAATTTTAATCAAAAATATTTGTTGTATTTCAGGTTTCAGTCATTAACATTGAGTCATGTGCCGGAACACAGTATTCAAATCTACGAGTTCAGATGAAATAACTCTGGCGGATGACAAATTTGGATGAGTTTTTTTTTCTCATAGTACTTACATGTTCCTTATGTCGCAACTTCGTTTGATATCTTTTAAAAGAATAAAATATCATCTTTTATGTTTCTGCACTGTAGATCAAAGTATGACAAGAGTTTTGTACAAGAACAAATGATCCAGTAACAATGATATTTTACAATCGATCAATCGATCAAGGTTATAATTGTCAATGAAGCATTTCTATAGCCTGGTCCTTGCATATACTTCCATTTTAACACAAAGACAATAGGTAATAATGTCTTAACATGGCTTGTGATAAAATGAATTTATTGTACTTATGTATTACAGTAATCTAATTTTTGTGTACTCCCAAAACTAATAATCGTATTAATACTTAAATATTCTCAGTTGTGATATTATGTACAAATTATGAGTAGTGTTATGTCTTCTCTGAATCTGATGTTGTTGTTATTATTTTTGTATTGTTATTTCAAGAGTTACCCATTAAATACTGAGAGAAGTATATGCAAGCTCAGTCTTGTTTCTTTTAAGAAATGATATTTGACTGGATGTTTGTAGCATTAGGAATTTAGTGTTATTAAGAAAATTAAATTTTTTTTTTTTTCAATAAACATCTTTAAAATAGTATTTTTGGTTTTAATTTACTAAACATGCCGTATTGACAAAACAGAAATATTTGAAATTAATAACAGTGTTTTTGGAATCTTCTATTTTGAATATCAATTTTACCATAATTTGCATTTTTTTAATTAAATTGCTTGTATTAATCTAATTGATCATACACAACTTTGAAGAGTGCCCCTAGAAGAGCCAAATTATTAGTATTTTTTATGACTATAAAATAAAAGGACAATTGATTTCTTTTTCAATAGTTTTAATATAACATCCATATTTACAATAAAATACTGGCATCAATAATTTTCTAATTTTTATCAATTAAATGTATAATAAAGTAGCACATTTGAAAGATGTAATTTTTGATAGGTATATAATGTTAATTTATTCCTAAATCTAGCACACAATACAACATTTAAATATTTAGGTTAAAATGGATTAAAGAATAAATGGATTAATTCTTGTAGTTTCAATTTAGCATATTATGTTAATTTTTATAATGGAAGTTATGGATCTCATGCTTTGAAAGTAGAATTAACTAATAATGAAATGTAGGACTTTATGAAATGCTAAATTATTCAATAAGAGTATGTAATTATATGTAACAAAATATGACATTAATGAAAGTTAACTTGAACACTATCATGAAAATATTGTCAAATTATAATTAAATCTGCATTCCATTTTGTGACTATTTCATGTTATTGCCAATTCTATATTCAGACTATGACATCTACATTAAAAGCTTTTCGTTATGGTTAATGTGTGAAGAAAAAGCAATCCATTACTATCAAAGGTATATTATGTTTTTTCTGCCTTGTAGCTTTATTTAGGAGAAAATTAACTAAAAGCTCAATGTTCATGTTTTAACGCCCATTTAAATATAAATTGGGCTTGAACGAAATTACAGAGCAATAAAATAGTTGACAAACAGATGGCAGTCTTAAGACGCAATAAAAATTGGACAAGAATAAATACTTAATAGAAAATACAAGTTTCTAAAATGTTTGTGGCAGAAGATAAAATACTGTAATAAAATAATAGTAAAAACTCCGGATTTTAAACATTCTGACATTTTTATTATATTCCTTAAAACACTGGTTTAGAATAATGCACTTAAAATTTAAAATAATGCTGCTTTTCCTAAGATTTACATGGCAAGCAAGGGTTAGTTGGTGACAGCAACATTTAGTTAGGGTCTTTCCATAGTAGGGGACAAAAAATCATTTATTAGTTGCTTGGTATAGCAAGACCCTTATTTGATATTTATTTTGGTATTGGTGGGTTACAAGATAAATGCTAAATAGATGATCCGTACGTACGGATGTTTAGTTAAATAACCATACTTTTATTACTATTTCTTTTGTATTTTTTATACATAATTAAGTTTTTATTCGTAATATAGTTTCTTAACCTAATTATTCTCTACAAATTTACTACGATGAAGATACATTACATAATTTTAGAGATTGTTGAATATCTTAATACTTAAAATAAACTTTGGTGGGATCGTTCACATGCATTATAGTTCGGCGACTACAATTGTAATTTCGAAAAAATAAATATAAAATATAGGTGATTAGACTTGTTTATTATTAATTAGATCAATATCACCATAAACTTACGTCATTCGGAACTAATGATAGATTAATAGGTTCATAGTTCATATTGTGATTACATATTAAAAATTAGAATTGTATTTTTTTAATAATTAAATAATTGGATAATGAAGATGTAATTATGAATATTTCAACAATTAATACTTTTTTCAGACAATTATAAAATTTTAAATTACGTACAAGCAAAATATTTCTAGAAATAACATCAAGTCGAGTCGAGTTTTTTTTTACATTATTATCAAAAATATTTCAGTTTAAATAGCAAGAGCTGATCAGATCAAGTCAATATAATTGCAATACAAAAGTAGGTGGGTTCGAATTGTCCGAGACGATTGATTACTTTGAACAGTTAAAAATATATCTAGGTACAATTATTATCTACACAGTTTATAAAAATAGAGTTAGGTCTGCGCATTATTTATCTACATAAGTACTTAATAGTTATACGGTTTGAGTAAGAGGCAAGCCAGTGCCGTATGTGTAATAATATACAGAGAAAGAAACAATTATTTCGTTACATGAGACTAAGTCACAACAACAAAAATATACATCGATTAAATATAAATAAGTGATTAATACAACGATTTATATAATACAAAACAACGATTATACTAAACAAAACATCAATTTTCCGTTTAGTAGCAAAATAAAACACATTTAAGAAGGATATTTACACGAACTTAACCACTTAATAAAACATAAACTATGACTGTAATATTTGGTTTTGAAATAAATAGGCTAATATATTGAAAGCTATGAAGACAAAGGTTAACCTACGAAGTATATTTTATTACGAACAAATTAGCAATAGGTGGTTATCTTAAAAATAGTTATTTGGCGTATTTAAAAGGTATAAACGTTATTCCCATAGCTTCCATTATATGTCGTCGGGTAACATCAAGTCGTAGACGAGTTGTCGAGCGATTCTATCTCTTTGTTGCGTCTTCGTTGCTGAACCAGTGCCGTAATCCCAACAGACTGTAGAGGTCGTGGTTGTTGCCGCGATTGCGATCAGAACCAGGGTTATGAAGCGCCAGTCTGCGAAGAAACTTTTGATAGGCTTCTTGTAATTCCTGGTAGTTGTTAGGATTCATCGCATACGGATAGCTACGCGGTCGAAAATAGTGGGGGTACGAGTGATGATGCCGTCTGGGATTCTCATGCATTGGACCATACACGCCACCTACTTGATTCCGACCACGCCAATAATCTTGTACATGATGAAATGGATAGTTAGGTGGTGGAGTTACTGCGTGTTCACTGGACCAAGGATATCTGTAGTACACGTTGCTTTTTAAATCGTAGCTACTTGGCTTTTCTTCTGTGCTTATTTTTGTATCAGAAATCGATTGGGCAGTTATTGAATCCTTCAAGCTTTCCATTAACTTAGGTTTATTGCGACGATATTGCAATTTTGTCCGAGTCCCGAGTATGCTATCATCGGACGATTTCACTTTATCTTTCTCAAAGTTGTCATCAGTGGATACTTCGGCATATCTGCTTATAAGTTTTATGGCTTCCCCGATATCAGAGTAATCATTTTCAGGATTAAGTTTACTTTCATCTTTGTTGCTTGAGATAACAGCAGAGGATTTAATGCTTGCGTCATGAGTTGTGTGGACTTTAGCCGTATTGTCGTCAGGGTTCGAGTTTGATTCGTTGCTGGATGCAACATTGCCATCAGGTAAAGTTTCTTGAGAAATGTTAATGTGCTCATTTACGGAAGGTTGGTTGTGGTTTTCCTCGTCATAAATAACAGGATCAACGCTCACATGCCCGTACACTTTTTCTTTTTGTCCTTCATCGGTCGCATTCAATGAATCAGTATCACTTGCATTGACCATTGGACTATCACGCTTCGGTTTATCTGAGTGTGAAAATAAGTTGTTCAATACGTTTTGTGATAACATATTTGTAGCTGAGTCGTTAAGAGTACTTTGGGCTTGTTGTAACTTCAAGAGTTCTAATTCAGCTTCGATACTGGCGGCCCCCTCAGAAACGCTGTTGCCTTTATTATCGGTCTTTATGAAACTCGGTTTAGGATCTTGAGCCTGAAAATAAAAATAAAAGAATTAAATAAAAGATCTGAAATATTTAATCATACACACTGCATTCAATTGAATTGAAATTTGACTAAGCAGATGAGCGTTGTTTGTTCAAACGTCTATTGTTCAATTGTCGACTAAAGAACGAGTTGTCTAGTAACAATAATATGTCATCATTTCTGTTTGTATTTACTTGTCGATATAAAGTGATCGGTTTTATGTATACCTGTGCTGATGGCTCTTGTTGGAGAGGCGATGCTTGGGGGTCCAGCCCGATAGGTATAGAAAGCTGTAGAGGCCCCGGTTCGTCGTCACCGTAGTCGTAAAGTACATCTCCGTTGCTCGGCGCTGAAGTGAACAATGCATTCAGTTGTTCCAAGAATATTTGCTCGTTTTCCGACTTATGAACTGTCACAACCTGGAAAGAAAGTGTCTCTTTATAAATTAGGCTATTAACGTAAAAAAGAGAAGCTTATGGCAAATTCATTGGATGGGGTTCAGCCGTTCAACCTTTCAGCCAAAACCTTTATTGTTTTGAAACCCGCGACGTTTTGGCCTTACACCTCCCTAGTATTTTTACGCCACTGATACGCGTATATTTTATGTATATTTATGTATGTTATTACTACAACTTGTGATGTTGCGGACTCGTATCCGGCAGTGGAAAAAAATGGGATTCGAATGGGATTTAATTTGCAAAATTTTGCTTTACCTGAACACATCCCTGTCGATCGAGCCGTTGTCCTTTCGGGCAGACTAGAGGAGTGATGAACAGGGATTTGGTGGTGATCCTTCTCGGGGGTGCGTTTTGGTTGCCGCTCTCCGGGCTCTGGAGCCAGGAGCGCCAGGCGAGCTCGTCAGCATGCCGGTCGAGGGTG
>LGAG01000184.1:18328-31014 GCA_001278395.1 Lerema accius
TCGCCCTCCGCCCCCACCAGTGCACACGACACCAGTAGTAACGCGAGCCACGAACACTGCATGGCAGACACCTGGAACAATCAAATTAGTATCAGTTATTAAGTTCCGTTTGGTTACAGTCAGGATAATAGAAATAATGGGAATCCGGTTAATGTGCGTAAAGAACACGTGTTACATCATTGAAAATTTTGCTACACATTTAAATATTAAAAACTATTAGCTCAATGTAATACAGCATCTTAATTTAATAATTCCTGTGAATAAGACTGAAAAAATTAATATGATATGATGAAAGTTATGGCAAGTAAACAGAAAAATAACTGTTGAGAAATACAGAGCAGTAGGTATATAATGTATATAATGGGCCGTTAATTCAAGGAGATAGGGATAGGTGGCGAATGATCCAGAAGAAGTATGTTATCAACTGGATCAAGGTTTGGCCTTATCCATTAGTGCAATAGCTCGAGCATTCATTGGAACCTCCGTGTACTTCGTACCTACTTCTATTGTAGCTATTCATCCGTTACCCGATCCCATTAACTTTGTTTCCGGAACATTTTTTGTCTTACCATGACTTGCGATTATAGCACTACTCATAATGGGACTAGTTAAGGC
Source organism: Lerema accius (assembly GCA_001278395.1). Taxonomy (NCBI): domain Eukaryota; kingdom Metazoa; phylum Arthropoda; class Insecta; order Lepidoptera; family Hesperiidae; genus Lerema; species Lerema accius. Next base: position 18,944 of record LGAG01000184.1, read on the forward strand.
GGATTAAATAATATTAAGGCGATTAAAAAGCTATAATCGTGATCTAAATACCACAAAAACTGGACCTCGGCCCTTAATCACGCAAGAAAGTGAAAGCAGATAATGAAATACAAGAAGTTATCTTTTTCGGCTTCACTTTTAGACTTTTTAAAGTGTGTAAAAAGTTATTTAAATTTTGATTTGACCAACGCCGAATTATACACGTCACGAACGTTGATTTGAGTTGTTGAGATGTCTATCTATAATATAATAAGCATGTCCAAATGGAGTAGTAGGCACGTGCACCAAAAGAAATCAAAAGTTTAAAGCTATAGGTAGACATACGTTTATTATTTCAAGGCAATGTAAACCTCGACGCCTTTTACTAGTTTCATGATTGAAGATTAAATAATTCTTTTGCCGAATGAAATGATACCTACGTTACATACTTGATAAATAATTAACTTTAAATTGCAGTACAAACAATGTCACGGTATCACTATTTATTTATTCAGTTGGAGGTTAAATTACGAGTAGCTATGCGTGTGAACCAAACATTTAAAGATTTTATATTTGTTGCAACGATTTTACTACCTAAATAATAAACCACTTTTTATTTACAAAAGAAAGCTGCAATGTGTCGATCGTAAATGCTACCAATTGAACGAAATCTACCAGCAGTCTACCTTTTAAAGCTTCAAAGCGAGCTCGCATAATTTATGACAATAGATTGTAAGGCGCTCAGCTGATATATTGCACGCTCATTACGGCACCATTAGGTACCAATGACATAAATAACAAAGTATTGCCATTTCCTTGACCCTCGAACGGCCACAGATGGCTTCCATACACTTGAGTAAATAATTTGGTGCGTAAAACAAGGGCAGTGGCTGTTGACCCCGTCGCAATCTATCGGCGGCATCTGGCAATGATCTCGCATCAGGCGCCCGCTCCCGCGCCTCTGTACGCACACGCGGAAGCTCCTCTGACCGTGTTTCAATAGCTGTTTGATTGAAAATTGTTGTTTATCTGCACCGCGCCTCCGCATGAAAAGGATTAGAAAGTGTTAAGGGAATTATTCAGCCTTCATGAATAACGCACCTTGTTCTTAACCGACTGGCGTTTAGATAGCGGAAGATAGGTTGATCTAATCGTCTTTTACCATCGCTCTATTGATCGAACAATACTCATAGCCCGAGACGGCGTCTGACCCAATGAAATCGTTCTATTTACGTAAAACACTCATGTTGGGTTTGCCATTTGAATATACATATTATTAATATCGGCGCGCACCAAATCCTCGAATATTGAACCCTACCTTGACATGCATGCGAGAGAGAGACGACAGTTGCGGAACAGAGGTGCGCGAGCGCAGGGTTGCACACAAATAGCTTTCCAGTCCGAACTCGATCGAGTGCTTCTCAGAATAATCGGCATCTGAATTCAAGATATAAAAAGTTAACTGAAACACCGAAGATAAGGACGCAAGTAATTGCGAAGAATAGGTATCGGGTTCTAAAGCCGAGTTCAATAATACAAGCGCCGCGCGCCGCTATTTATCCTCGATGCGCTTTAACCTACTCATTAAAATGTGTCTGCTTCCTTTAATTAATGCGATGATAATCAACAACATCGAGCAAGTAGGGAACGACGTGCAGTTCTAACTTTCTACGGTCACGCTTGCTGATGCAGACAACGGCTACCCTACCTAGCCGACACAGGATAACACTAATGAATGAATTAACGCAATGCATTTTAATACGCCAGTTTTCGTATGCATTTTACTTACAAGGTTCTCTTTCGAAATAATGCAAGGTTCATGATTCGTGACATAACATAATTAAAATTAATATCTAACTTCCATATTCAACTCGTACATGTAGGTCCGTAATATTTAATCAAGATAGGTAATGTAATGCAGTAATGAGTCAGTAAAAATTGCTGAAGTTTTTTTTAAATACTTATATTTTTTATCTTTTAGTAATTGTTATTACAATGAAGTCTATTAAAACTGTGAAAGTTTTTATACAAATTACAAAAGAATAGAGATATATATTTAAGCGTATAAACCGTTAATTAGTTCGAAGACGATTTTGGATACATCCAAGAGATTGGGTCAGAGTATTCAAATTAGTGTCCGCGGCTATTACGTTCGTCAAAACCATTAATGTCCATTGTATGGTAATGACGTGATGTCGCCGAGAAAGTGTTGTGGGTACGCTAACTGGACAAGCACGATGTCGGCCAAATTTGCATATTAGGTAACCGCTGCTGTTTGAGCTCCGTGGACAGGATATCGGTTATTGACAGACTTCGTCGCACATCTCCTTTGCGAATTTTCTAAACCTTTTCTATGGAAATAGTTTACTTAACCAGCAGATGAACAACTAGATGTAAGTGATCATCACTGCCAAAGGACATCAGCAGCATCAAAGACTTCACCGATGTGTTGTTGACTACGAAAATAGTAGAAGGGAAGGGAAGTAAGGAGGGTGTAGCAAGACCTCAAGTAAGGTTTAGAGACGTAGCGAATATCCGAATATAAAAAAAAATTTACTCGCAAGACCAAAATTTTTTTAATAAAGTTACAAAAGTTGCCGATGATTAATTACTCTAGTAAAAATATAACGGATATTATGATAAACATTTATAATATTACGAAAACAGCTAAACAAATGTAGGTACACTTCGCACTAGTTGATTTACTACCATGAGCGAAGAAGTTTCTAAGTTTATCTCTGACCGCATCAACAGAACTTTACCATAATATGTAGTTAAATGGATCCACTTTGTTAACTAGATTTTATAAAAAAAAGAATCTCACATTATTGTCCCAGTAACCTCGGAGAAATCGTTGTATCTAGCTTACATAAAACCATCAAAAATATTTTCAAAAAACCACTTCTTTTTTTGAAATCTTAAAATTGGAATATATTCTTTTTAACTTTTTTTAAAAGGTTTATGGCTTGGATGTGAGTCCTTAAAGCCAATTTTAATTATTTAAAATTTTCCATGACTTAGAGTATACTAGCATTAGATATTAACTATCGCGATCCTATGTTATAAAATTACATACACGTAAAATCGTTGCGCGGATAAGAGATGGGAAGCCAAGCATTAAACAGCCAATAAATAAGGCGAATACCATTTCCGTGGACGCCTTGATGGCCATGTAAACTATAAAGCATTTAGGTTTACGGCATCGTTTTAGCAAAGCTATTTATATCTAAAATAATATTTCTGAAGTAGCCAAGGTGAGTAAAGATACAGTGTCTGCGGATAGTTTGATGATACCCACACGTCATTAGTGAGAAAGTCTTTGAATCTGGGTATTGCGAAAAGATATTGGGTACAATGGACTATGCTAAAAAGGATTTAAAACTGTACCGGTTAAGCATCGATAGGCTTAATGAATATTAAACGCGCGTTGATGGAAGAAAAGTTTAGAACAATCTGGGTCTTCTTAATATTGTCTTTTTTAGCGCAAACTGGTTCAAATTCTAAAAAGTATTTTTGTGTTCTCATTTTCAACTCTCAGTTGTGCAGTTTACACACTGTGCAAGTCGTGAGAATCAAATTCGCAAGGCGAAGACGACATCGCGAGTGTGTAACTAACAAACCCACACGGAAGTGTTTTTCTTTTCCATGAAAACAAAAACTTCCTACCTATTTTTTCCGTTATTTCAAATGACGTAGGTTTTAAATCTATTATCACTTCTATGATATGCATCTTCCTGTTTTTTACTAACATACATAGATACCTATTTTCTTATTACGCCATGAGTTTTACTATTAGCTTCTCAAGACCAAAAAAGTTGTGATATTTAGGTACGTGGGAAATTCAATGGTAGGTGTTGCAAGGTAGAAAATCTTTTATAAAAGACGAAACTTTTGTACTTTAGTTTATTACGAAACGTCACTATTACCTAATGAAGTGAATCGTGTCTCGATTCAGAACTATATTTTAAAGTTTCGGTTTGGATTTCACAAGTAGTATAGAAATTGAGGATTTTCACGATGAATCTACTATTAGTACACAGATATTTTATACATATTTCTTATATTTTTTATACCCATGTATCCGACATTTTCTTCTAAATTTTAACTTATAACTACAACTGCAATGATAATAATATGCAAATGTACACAATCGACACACATACTGAATAGTCACAACGGACAGAAGACAATTATTTGGTATCACCAAACACAGTTTTGACACTGTTGTGATTATGTATGTCGGCGAATGTCAACGATTGCTGAGAGCGGTAGCTCTGTAGTGGCCGTCGACCTACTGACTGCATAGCAATACCACATTTCACTAATCATTTACTATCTTAAAATCTTAATGTACAAAATGCTCAGACCAAAAAATGTATAGACTGAGTCTTCAGAACAAAAAATGTAACATATTTTTTTTTATGATTTGACGTACCTATGTCACAGAGCACGGCACCATTTCATAAGTACGTTATGTTTTTTTCTACTACGCTCATTTGTTCTGACGTCTAAGTCATAATTTAGAAATGTTTAAAAGAGGGACCGAGTATGGTTTAAAACCACAGTTCGACTCTTTAGTTAGCACTGATGTCGGGATACTCCAAGGGACCAGGTAAACTCTTACAAACGCTGTCATAGCAAAAATTGTGTCCAATGCGATGAGAATTTACTAAATGTCCTTATATGCGCGTACACGACACGCACTCAATAAAGCCAAATATTTTTATTAGGAATTTTTTATAGTCGTATAGCAGACAGACGGACAATATAAAAAAAATGACCTCTATACCGAATTTTCCAAAAAATATCCGATATTATATGGATTTGACCATGTTGTAGTATTATTATTAGTCACCTACATTTATTTAATATTGATGATAATAAACTATCATGATCACTATAACCGTCAAATTAAATCACAGTTTGCAACGGAGCATTATTATTATTTTTTTAATTATTATACACCTTAACTTTGCCATTGTCCCTACCGTCCGTCAGAATATTTTTCAGTCCGTTGAATTATCTTACTGTCTTGCTATATTACGGAGGAATATTAACAAAAGTTCTATTTTTGTCTGACAAATGGATTACATCAATCACTCGGGGTAAAAGCAAATGGACATAATCAGTGAAGTGCGTAGTACGCACGTCGTGTCTGGCGATCCAACACGCTTGCAAGACGAGACAGCGCCAAACTGTGTTTATTTTAAAAAGAGCCCATTCATCTCCCTTTATATTTCCACTCCCTCAATTTTAAAGGTCTCATACGACGTTTTAATGTCGTCTTGGTCAATATTGTATCTATATCATTCAAGTTTATGTAAAGTACTACTTAATTCACGTGTTCTCTATTTACCTACAGTGTTATTATCTAGTCATTATTCAGTTTACTTTGTGGTTGTCCTACTTTGCTCTATCTCAAATTTTAGAACCTCGTTGACAGGCAGGTTGACGGCTTTGTTAGAAACTTAACCGTGGTTCAGTTGCAAAGTGGTTTTGTAATTAAGTTGATGTCAAAGCAAGGCGTTAAATAGGAAATTGTCGCGGAAGTTTTCATCAACTATTTTAATAAGGTGGGAACTAGAATAAAAATTTACGTGAAACTTGAAAAATTGTGCGTAGTTAGCGGTTAGAAAGTGGTTCGTCGGCGTTATTTGATGAAGCGCTTCTTAGAGGACAGATTTCGCTGGTGAATAATCGATTACAAATATATCACGCTTCGGCTCATGGTCGCCGCTCCCTACGCGATGAATATGCAGACACCGTCGCGAGCCTTTAAAGGTTACCTGAATGCACTGTTGTAGGACTAGTTTTAGCAATCGACACGATAATCTTTGGTAAAAGACGGTATTTTCTGAAAGGCATTGTTTAACACGTTTCCAATATCCGTTAAGAGTAAATTGAAACAACGTGAACTTAATCTTGACTATATATAGTAAGCACTATGGAGGTAAGTATTATGGAGAAGATCGATAAACAAGTTACAGATAAAATAATTATTATGAAAAACTAAGTACAATCAAGGAAGTATGGAATGATTTTAAATGGGAAAATCTTAAAAAAAAATGGCTACTGAACCCAAAGACATTTTTATTTGCCTCGGCGTCAATAGCTCTTGCACATTCTCCCAACAGACGTCAATTGAACTTCCGCTAGCAAATCTGTTTGTTATTCATTGTATCCAAAGATTATATCTGATCTAACTCACAATTCTGGTACACAAATACAATGACATTCGGAACTTTCACCATAATCTTGAGAATTCTATCACAATCATGGCGAAATTCTGATCTGCCTTGAGGGCGGACATCGACTGAAGCTTACCTTGGGGAGAGACGCGCGTCTTCGTGCGCCGCTCACATTATAACGGGCGCTTGCGTTCGCCCACTCTGCAACAAGGAAACAAGTGTTGATTAGTCTACCTTACGCAATTATAAGGGTAATCACCCATTAGCTAACTACTTGTTGTTGTCCTTTTAAAGCTTACACAGTAAGCTTAAGCGTTCCTTTTCTTTTTCTGAAGATCTTTCCAAATGAGTTATATCTAGCTATTGCAGTTTTGGAAGCCCTTATTGTTATAGGGTTATTAATGCTTATACTTATTATTACTTTTGGGGAATCTTTGTAGAGTACGAATCGACCCAGAATATGATTGAATTCATGAGGTCACTTTCAAGAATAATTACAAGATTTGTGCGACCTTTGAACATGTACAAAGCTTGCAGTTTATTTTAAAAACAAAAGCTTGAAGTATTTGTTTCGTTTTCTTTCTTTCTTCATAAATAAATTCTAGATAGCGGACAAGACGTCATGTGTCGTCCGTAGGTACCTAAGAAATAGCCTCGGGTGATACCAACATCACTTCACTGATACAAAGGTAGTTTCAAACGCAGTATACGTTATCCCGAATAATGGAAAATTACTAGAAACATCTACTAACTAGGTCGGTTGTAGCCTGTTAGTAGCATGTAAGTTTCGCTGTCCCTGCAATAGTCAAGTATCGATAAGGATTCTCCAAAAATTAAATGAACCAAGACATATAATGAACGTAGGTGGAAAACTGGATAGCTTTTTACAATGGTAGCTACCTTACGCCGAGCGTTGCGTTTTGCATTTTTGTTACTACTCCGTTAAGTTCAATTATTTCTTCTGTAGTGTCCTAAATAAATGAAAAAAGTAAATTTTTCAACTTCATTAATTAACGACTGGAAACATTGTGTATTTGAACACGTGAATTCCGAGGAATTTGATACAGTAAACATTCGACAACGACAATGGTTTTTGTCGCGTCTCTACTTTCAATAACAACGCGATGTTTAATAATGCCTAGGCTGCATGAGGTGCTCCAAAAATATTCATCGGCATTCGTAATCATTAGCTAAACTATTCGATGTTTGCTGAAAACAATATCTAACTTCCCCAAACATTCCAATCTGTCGATTCTTTAGATTTCTGCGTATGTTTCAACCTCATCCAGTCCTCAGGGGTTACAATGGCCAAGAAACCAGCAATTCTTGGCAAAGAGGTCAAGTATCCTTCACAAATATCCTCCAGAAGACAGAAAATAATCATCAAATGGCGTTTACTTGTAATAGCAAAAGTTGTGATAACAATGTCAACTATAATATTAAAACAATTTCTAAAAGTAACAAACGAAATTATAAGAAAAAACGTAAAAATAAAGTAACTCTTGATATAATGGTTACGCATTAAACGCTTCAGATATCTTTTGAAATGTTTAGTGATTCAGGGCACGTATGAACACTTGAGACTTCCGAACTGTTTACAATGTTACATTATTATGGAAAATAGATATCCAAAATCTATTAAGAAAATCGTAGGTACAGCGATATTTTACGTGTGATTTAATAAACAATAAGCTTCGGCGTTTAATATTATTGCTGCTACCTGCGAGAAAGCTTAAGATTTTGAAATATCAATTCAACATAATGCTGGATACTTAGAATAGTGTAATTATTCTAAGGCTGACTAACAAATAAATACGTTAAAATTTTAACTAATACTCTATCGTCCTTATGTTCATAAAATGTTCGCTTATGATGGACTCTGCTAAATAATAGATGAGTCAATGATGTTAGATCCACTACAGATTGCAAATTTTAACGTCGAACTTACTTCTGCAGTCGGTAAATGATCCTTTTTATTTGTGCTCCGTGTTACTTACTTTTTATCAATTGCGAAAAGTTACATAAGAAAAAGTTCACGTGTTTTTGACACTGAACTTCTATTAACGGCTGGACCAATTTAAAAAATAATATGTAATTTATTTAAGAGGGACGGTGCCGAACTATTAGAGTTATTGAAACACCGCGGTACCGTCATAACAGAAGTTGTTCAATATGATGAGCATTTACAGACCTACCTAAAAAAAGTCGGGACAACTTAATGTAGAAAAGAAATCGAACTAACACTTCTAGGATTGTATAATTTTGGAAGTACCTACCAACCTGCTATTATACTATTCGAAGGCATAAATTACATTGAATTAGTCAGTGAATCTGTCTGTCTATATCACTAAGCCTTTGATCGTCGCTTCTTTGTGGTCTAGTATAGGCAATCAAAAGCAATATAGAATGTAAAATGCCTAAGAGATGTCGAGAGATATTACAATACACAAAGAATATCCAGTACAAAGAGATTAGCCGTCAGTTAGTGGACAAAGGCAACGTCAATATTGGTTTGTATGGATGTAAACAGCGCGGCTCCCGAGAAACGGACTACATCATCTGATGGCTTTTCTGTACACAATCTTTAGTATATTGGCTTAGTGGACGTTAAATGTTTCGTAAAAATTCTTGCAATTAATTTTAATGACCAGTTAAATTAAATTAATTACTTATTATTATTTTGTTTTGGATCACACCAGAGTACAATCAAATAATTGCTAACTAACGCTTAGGGATATTAGATATGATATTATAGGTAATTGTTCTTATAGTTTCCGATTAATAAGTAAGAAAGAATTATAGGTACAATACGAACTTTCCGGAAAATAAATAGAATTTCATAATATAAGTAACGTACCTAAATGGGGTGATGTGGTTTTTGTACGCAATAAATTGTTAAACTTTACAGTTAGCTTAAAGATTATCGAGACGGTTTGTTCTATCTTCAGCACTTTAGTAAGATTTGAAACTGGGTATGGTAAACCTTGTTTATACAACTCTGTTATCAGAATGATACCTGATGTGTCACTAAGGTTTTCTTATGATTTGAACCCGTGATTTGAACGTGATTTTGAAGACTACACATTCAATGTAATTTGACCTTTGTGTTAAAAACACTACTGTAAATATCTAATAAATAATAATTATCATAATACAGATTTAGTTTTTCTCAAACTACGAGTACAATCATTAATTCCAATTACTGACAAATATGAGATGTTTTATGCAGACTAATTAATTAACACATGCTTCTCGAATTGTATGAGCTCATCAACATTATTGAAATAGTTGAGCTTTAGATTTCGATATGTGGTTATTGATGCTTTATTATGTTTTGATTTATAGTCATGTTTATATAATTACAAGTAGGTATTAGTTGAAAACAAAAATGCTGGCTGCTTAAATTTTTTTTCAGGATAGGTGTTGCCGTAATAAAAAAAATATATAGTCTATGTTACTTCCGCAATGGAGACGAATCCGTAAAACCGTTTGGTCTGCCAAGCGTGACAGCAAAATTGATAGACATACAAACGATAAAAAAAAATAACCCTTCTATAGGTGCAATCGGGTAAAAATGTCAATCAATACAAATGATAAATAGTACCTGTACTTTTATTTTTGGCTTAGATGACGCAGAAAAACTTCGTTAAAAGTAAACTTAAGTAATTTCGTTGCGCAAGTTGTGTACTTTGGGGATATCGCCCTTGTGATCTTATCATGATTAGTTCACAAGATATGAGTGACTAGGAACAGTGACGAGTTAATCCACAATCCCTCTTATTACAATCATAGATGAAAACAACTACCTATTGCATATGAGTGTAACACTTTATATGTAACCAGAGACCAGACATACGTTTTTGATAGTGTTTGAAAAACACGTTTGTAGAAAAACGTGTCGTGGGGACCATGAAAAAAATAGATGCAAGCTAAGCTTAGATTGAGAACAGATACTTCATCCGTCACATTTCCAAGTTGCTGGTTTTGATGCTAGGACCCGAAGAAAGGGTATATAGTCCTACATGGTTACATCTACGTCTTTGCGCTATACTGGTTGTCACATACGTCATGTATTTCAGTCAAGCATTTAGAGAGGAATGGTCAATGATGTGCGATGACGAGACAGCAAGGAACTGTTACTGCGGCCTTGTGGATAAATACCCGCCCTATTAATGATTTGTGATTAATAAGTCCTAATCATCGTGCAACAATTGGTAATAAGTACTAACCAAATTAAGTCAATATTGTATTTATTAATATTGTTTCAATTGTTATCAATGCAGGATGTTGCATGTGTTTTTAATTTTTGAGATTGGATGGACTAAAAATCTGCATATTCCATAATAAAAAAAAGAAAACAATTTCGGAAATTGAATTGCACAAAAACCGCAGGATGCGTCGTAGTACTTGCATAGAGGCAATTCTTTATTGTATAGTTAGTTGCAAAGGGACCAGCTGCTATGCAACAATTATCACAAATACTGCAAGCAAATATAATGAGTACATATCGAAACTATATTTAGGCTCAAATATTGAGTTCACGACATTTGTGTCAAACATATTGTAATCGAAATAAAAGAACAGTCGACATACTCGTGTGTAATAACAGTATCATCGATCGCGACTCGTGAAAGCAAAACACATATTACCGTTTGATTCTAAACATTGTGTGCAAATCTTTATCGATTTGAAATAGTTACGCACAATTCATTATAATCTATTGTTTATTATCGATTGTTTATATTTTCTCACATCTCTACCATAGATCGGAGTTATCGAAGTGGGATTGTAATTTATGTAAAAAAAACTTAAGTAGTTAAATGTTTATATTACGACACTAGACGTAACTATAAGAACGTAAAAACATTCCCTTGGCCCTGGGCCACTTTGATATGACGAGATCCGTAAGAGAATTTAACGTCCATTGTCTCTTGATATTCAAGTTGAAAGGGTTCGTCAGTAATGTAGGTGAATACTTCGGGTTTATGAAACTCATACACCAGCACAAAAGCTGATGGATTTGTAAACATAAATTTTATCTGCGTAAACAAGCAGAGCAACTTCGTAACTTAATCTGAGTAATAGGTATTATGACTGCGTACGTTGTTTGTATGGACATGGAAATATTCGTAGTGCACGAAAATATGTGCTAAAGTTTTTAATGATCCTATTTGGATTTAAACTATTGCTACGTCAGTTCTCTTAAAAATATCAAGCGCTTTAAAAAACAAGTAATGTTTTGTGTCCATCGATAAATTAACCGAGTAACGTATTAATTTTGGGTGCGGTTTTCAGTTGAATGGTATGGCAGCTTAGACAAATGGATAAACGTGTAAAATTATCTATATAAAAAGTGTACGAACAAGAACAATCAAACAGTGTCAAGAAACTGTATAGAGGACAAGTATTTTGTAGTCACAGAATCAAATATTTCAGAGATTATGTTTACTGGGACTAAGTAGCATTTACTTTAATTATCGCACTGTTGAGATGCGTACATCCATGACAGATCCATGGTCGATTTGCGCAATCTCGAGGAACCAACTGGGTGGCTACACCATCTTATAAACATAATAAGAAACAAGTTAATTAAATGATAAGTTTTATTAAAGTCAAAGGTTGCTCGATAAGAATTGACCGTTTGTAAAGACGCACTGTGCATACACATTGTTGATTTAGCAGTATTATCTTAATACCTGACAATGAAACCTTGATTTTATTCCATTGGATACAGTGCTCGCGGTCTTTTCATTTCATTTGCTTTCCATAGAAATATATATGACCTGTAGTATACTATGTCGTATATGGTTATACGCACGTTGGCTAGTAACCACATTAAATATTTGGCTTAAGGATTAGTAGGATTCTTTCATTATTATCTACTTCTAGATCACAAATGGTCCG
>LGAG01000184.1:55996-82966 GCA_001278395.1 Lerema accius
TACGGCGATATGTAATCTTAACATAAGTGTGAAAAGTGATAATGTAATTATATCAATTTATAAACGTGATTGAAGTTTACATGCAGTGCAAATATATTTTATAAAAACCGTGTTAAAATATGAAAGTGATGTTAATGTAAGTATCTATTTGAAGTTTTACGAATGTTAATTTGTTAAACGCATAAGGTTAGGTTTATCGTTAATGATAAATTACATTCGAAGATAGTAAAGAAATCTACGTACTGGCGCATATTATTCTTTACCGTTCCATTTTCTAACGAAGAGAGAAATTTAATGTTTGTGTTTATGATCCTGACACTATGACATTATTATTATTTAAATCATAAAATAAATATTTTAAATAAAGTTATAAAAAGCTATATTTGTGACAATAATAAATAACTACAACACCTAACTAACCTAACTAACTGCTGCTTTAGCAGTTATTTTTGCATGACTTTAAAATAAGCTTGCTGGTTTTCAGTGCAAACAGTTTTGTCGCGTAGTTCGTCATAGTTATAATTAATTATATTGTTTTATTTTATTGCTATTGACATTAATTTATTTTAATCGTTTAATTTGACAAACTTGAATTTATACACCCCTTTTTGTAAAATGATATTATGTACAATAAATCAAAATGTTTCAATTTCCATATTTAGGAAAATTGCTTTATGGTAAAAATTTTATTAAAAATTAAAGTTAATACAAAGGGCGCATGCGCAGTTACTGTTATACAATTTGATAAACCTTGCTATAATCGCAGTTGAGTCGTAACTATAACAAATCGATTATCAAAGCAATAAAAAGCAAAAGCCATACATAATACGTATTTTCATTTCTTGCGGTTACAAACAATTACCAGGAAGAACTGATCTTCTTTGTCTCATTAGTTCGATTAAGATGCGCGATGCCACTTATCAGCTATTAAATGTATTATGTATGATTGCTACATAATGTGTTTGTGAGCAGGCTAGGTAATGAATAGTTTAATTGTAGGTCAGTGAATGAAGGAGTATTGGAAAATGTCTGGTAGATTGTATAATGGCGTATAACTACTTTTTTAACTGCTACCTAGCAAGTAGCGTGGAGGAGTATCCTCTAAACCTGGGTCTTTACAATTACGCACAAAATCCTTGTTATATCCCTAGCATATTCTAACTATTAAAATGTTTGTCTTTTTATTCATTATTATACTGTGAAGTGTGATTATGATTACGTACGAAACAAGGCCCTAATTCTACTAATTTGCAAATGTTTAAATTGAGCCGCTTTTGAATGTAGAAGAGTAGACGTAGGGGTGTATATGGTACATTTTTGTACAATAGAATATTTGTTACTATGTTAAATGAATCACAATCGATACTCAGTAGGGCTGCAATGGAGAATTTCTTGGCTAAGTGGATAGAATAAAGACCCAGGTGTATTAATCATTGTATTTCAGTTGCAACCATTCTTGAAAAGATCTTTCTACGATTTAATAAATCAGAATAAAAAGTTCCATTCATTCAGCATCCATTCAAAACATCGATGGAGAAATTAACTAATTTACTAATGGAAGATACGGGCGACAATTAGTCCCTAGGCGTGCATCTTATTTTAATTAATAATCGCGGGTTGTTGAAGTGAAAAAGTAGTTCTTCCTATTAGGATAACAACTGCCAATTCTCTTCGGTGGCAGTTTTGAAAATTATTTTACGAATTTAACTAGTTATATACTATCCTAAGTTAAAACATTACTTTTGATTTTAATCAAACTAGTAATGCATTTAGTACAGTAACAATGTATGTAATGTACCTAGTACAATATTACTTTAGAATCATAATACGTCTGTAATAGGTCAATCAGATTGAGGTCATAGAATGCGAGTGTTTGCAGTGCGGATGAAAGATGACTTTTATTTATGTTATCAGTTATTATGTAATTCAGGATGATAATTAATTAGAAGATATGCAGGCTTATATAATAATTGCAAGAATTTAAGTAAAATTGCGTTTTTATGGCCGCGGAATTGGTGATCATAATAAATGAATGAATTTGTTGCTTTCCGGTCCAGCGCCCGCCGCGAATTGGTTCTTCAGTAGTTTCTACTTTAATTCACGATTATTACCTGCCAAATTCTTCATTTTTATATTTACTACTGTGAAAATGCTTCGTATTTATTTACCATTTTCTTATTGGTTATGGGAATTATTAATAAAGCAAAGATTTTAATTTTGTCAACGTGGAATGATTGACAATTTAATTTTTCTCTTAACTGCGTAAGTAATACACTTATGAGTACTTATTATTGGTACTTAAGCGTAAAGCACTTATGTAAATGTATGTAAAGTACTAATAGGTACTTAAAGCGCCTAAATAAAATAATATAATATCAGGTACTTCTCATATTACTTAAGACCTAAGCCCACCAATAAGTTATGGGCTGCAATTGAAAAACCTGCCATGTAGATTATTAGTTATTACTCGTACTTATTCTATATTACCATAAAATAGACAGACAAAAAACATTCAGAGAAACAACTGATCACTGGCAACAAACCGACCTATTCTTAATTAATATTACGCTTATCGTTTCGTTAGGTCAATACAAGCAATCCAAATTATCATCATTTTATGACTTACCAATTTATATTGATTACTGACATTTCCACTCATGCTATTGCAATAAACCGGCGACAATGTAACTATGGAATATAATTTATTTTAAAAAGGCCAAAGAAGCAGTGGGCAATGGGCAATGAGTACTGGGCATCGGCAGTAGTAACAAACATAATGCAGTAGTCATAATATTTACTGTTCGCTATGTAATCTATCGCGGACGACTGTTTGCGGAGTTACCGTTATCAAAGGAAAACATAAGCTACTCTTGTACAAACTGATTCAAAATGAATTATGTTAAGTATTGTAACACCTTTTAATAGGAAATTAAGCTATTTTGGTACTCTAGCGCTGTGAATGAAACTTGAAAGCCTAGAAAAGAGTTCAACGCACGCTAAGATTGAATTGTCAAAATTATTGTTCGTCAAAGAGAATGATATCATTATTTTTGTGACATTGTTCGGTATATTATGTCGTTTAATTTAACCTTCATGCACATTCCGTTTAAATATCAAGTAGTTAAGTGATAATAGGTTCATTCATCATATACGCTTAACAGGCAGGCAGGTACTTATTCGTAATGATTTCTGAGACCTTAACAATATTAATGATAACAATTGTCGTGTACTAGCTTTGGTTGAGCCGAACATCTAAGAAATCGATTAAGACGGTAATTACTGCGTTGGACAATTAGCACAAGTTTTGATAAGTAGGCTTTTGGGCCTACAGCGTATTGTAATGGCATAGAAACCGATTAGATTGCAACAAAACGCACGGCCTTCAGTCGCCGATGCAGTTCATGCCGCGATCTCTTCTCGTTCGCATAAATATCAGCTGGACACCACTCTTACATATATAAATTGAAATTCAACACGTACTCACCGTAAACAGAGGGCCGTATTGAAAATAAACCGAATACCTCCAATGTGCAAAGTCACAGCACAAAAGTAAACAACACAAGTAAAACTGTCCGTGTTAAAATAAAATGAAAGTATTGGCGAACTAAAAACTTATCGTTCAAAAACACCACTTCGTTTACTACGAACGTTACGAGTGAAGTTTCGTTTTTCGAAACGTACGCGGTACGCGTGTTGCGCGCTCGGGGATGTCGAGACGAATGACGAGAATCGAGTCGAGATAGGATCGGTAGGTTCGGTTGGATTCGGTCGTGCGCGTGGCTCGGTCCCGCTGGCCCGGTGAGCCCGGTGAGCCCGGTGTGGGCCCGGTGGCCCGATCGACCGAAGTGCGCGAATATTCGTCAATTGCGTTTCGCCGGTTTGTTCTTATTCCCGAGCTTTCTATACAAAAGATTCCTGTCTATTAAAGGTAAATAAAATTATTGCACACAAAGAAATTATTGCACACTCTAGGATTATACGTATGATAGGTGATATGTAACTTCACATAACACCGCAGGCACAACTCAAGAAAAAATATTTATCTGTCACATAATTGAATCCGGTCGAAAATCGAACCGGAGAGCCCGAACTTCGCTGAAGTTTACTTCCTGTTAAAATATTGAGTCTTCAGAAGTTATGATGTAAAAGACACCTGTGACTAATGATACTTTTATAAAGGTTTTCTGTTTTTATTTTCTAAAGTTTTTTGCATGTATAAATATTATAGTCGATGTTACATACTATCTGTAACGATCGATTTAAATACGAGTATATATTGCAAATTTATTTTTTTACTACATTCTGGCTAGATATCTTAGATATTCTATCTATTATTCAGAAACAACAACCTACCTATTTTCGGAGGCGTGAGAATAAAATGTTTATTATGACGCGAAGTGTTTTTTCGGTGTCCCAATTCCCATCGCGAAAGAAGTAAGTTTTTAGGTATGTAACTCAGCATTCAAACAATAAAATAACTAGGTAGACGCTGGTATCAAAGAGGCAAAAGAATATGATTCAGATAAAATTTGAATGAAGAATTTGAAATCCTAAATATAGTCTTTGTTCTTGATGAGACTTAGATGTTTTGTGTTTTTAAATGATGCAGTAGTAGGAACTTAAAGCAATTGGTAGGTAATACAACGATACTAGAATGTATGAATGAATACGTTAGTAGAATGCCGACCAAAAATGAAGTTAAAAGGGACCGAGTATGCATTAAAATTAGTCTTGGTATATGGTGTCGAGTTTTGCCATAGGACCGGACCAGCCAGACTTAGAAATTGAAACATCGCTATAGCAAAAGTTGTCCAATATGAGGAACAATTACTAAAGGTACATAATTCTTTATTGATAAGACTGTTGGAGTGTCAAATAAATTGCAGAACAACGACTGCTCGATCGTCTAGTCTTATACAAAACCAGATTTGTTAAAAGCATCTCCGTGCTAACAACGCACTGCAATCCCTGGCGGCATGAGAAGGCTTTTTTACGATCATCCCGTAAAAATACAATGTTAGAGATGAGACTTCACAAGTTTCTCCTCAGTTATATTACCCAGTCGGTGTCGGCTTTATAAAATCCAGCTGTTGCCATTAGTATAAATATTTTGAGTAGAAAAACTAAGATGAAACGAATAGTGTACCTACCTACTAGAACTTACTCTGATAAACTAATGTTTATAATTATAATAGGTATGTTATGGTATCACGTTAGTAAATATAATGTTTGGTCAAAAAACGAGCTAACATACTATAGCAATTTATAACGGGAGTTTCTCCTAAATGGATGCATCGATTTTAATAAATATTGTACGTTTATCAAAGAGGGAGCAAGTAGTACGGTTTAGGAGCACAATTGCCCCTGATAGTTAGTGCTGTTTTCGAAATATGTCAAGAGACCAGCTAAACTATTATAGTTATGAAAACGCTGTCATAACAAAAATTGTCCAATATAATAAGCATTTACCAAAAGTAGGTATATCATTATAGTTAAAGGTCGGCAGTACTATGTGAAAACTAATAAATAATTAATTGTAATGGATAAAATATGTTACAGAACAATGTTTGTCCGATATTGTATTACATTTTGAAATGATACTAAACAAATTTTGATTTTTATTACATATTTGTAAATTTGTAAATAGAGTACGTATATTTTACATCTTCCGTTTATGAGTGGTCGGTAAAGCGAGTCATTAAAACTAATAGAGGTACGCGCTATATTAATCGTAATTCAAGTCGTATTTTAGTTTACTGCAAGTGAAATGTTATTCGTGTTTAGTTAGTTTAACTCAAACGTGAGTATTAATGTGCCGTTCTAGAAATATAAGCTCCGCAAACAACATTCACGTTGAACAACAAACGCGTAACAATTTAAGGTCTGAAACGGATTTGTAGTAAGTATTCTGTGATTTCTGTGTGGCCATTATGTTGTAATGCGAGTGAAAATAGTAGTCTTCCTCTTCCTACATTTGTATTAAATGTGTTTGTTATGTAATTTTAGGTTTTGGTTCACTCAATAAATTGTTATTAGAAATTTACGTATTTGGCTGTGAGTCATAACTGGCCTTGCTACTAAATAGGGTTTTCTCCTCATAACTGAGGAGGCCTAGAGCATATTCCACCACACTGCTTAAGTATGGATCGGCTTAGGGGTCAGTGACCAATCTGTGAGTATTTTTTTTTATGCCGCCCAAAGACCTCCGGTATGGCGTAATGATTGTCATCTAAGTGTCTATTAGAAGTGTTAAACCAGTAGGTATACGGGTAATATGTTGTGAAAACATTATTACCGAAAAAAGTCAGTTATAAAACAACTAAATACGAGAAGACTATAATTTTAACCGTGAAAATATACCTAAATAATCGGTTACTAGATCAGTAACTGTAAATTGGGTAAGCGTTCGAAATAATAACTGCATTACGTCTGTTACAATAATTTGAGTAGAAAGCCGTGGTTTCGTTGCAATTCGAGAGCGGCAACAGATGTCACGATTCCACTTTCTTTCGTCATATCCCATAACGCCGTCAAATTATTGGTTTCTGAATTAGGCATTTTAAAAATAGGGGCGCGTGCAGATTTAATATAGAGTTTTCGAAGTTAAGTCATATCTAGATTTTTGTATGTTTTCTGAAGTTATTATTGTTTTTAGGTGTCCAAAGTAGGAGATTTTTGCCATTTAACGTGCTTTCGGCATCATTAATTTGGTAGTAGAAAGATCCACACGAGGGATATAACTCCTTACAAACATTCCAATCCTACTAATATTATAAATGTAAAAGTTTGTAAATATGTTTGGATGTTTGGATATTTGGATGTTTGGATATTTGTAGGTACTTCCTTCACACGTTAACCTTCGAGCGGATTAAAATGAAACTTGGCTCACAAATAAAACACATCCAGTAATAGGACATAGGATAGTTTCTATCCAGATAAATGGTTCTCTTGGGATTCTCTTGGGATCTATTATATGTTTTAAAACTACTTTTCCGCAGGCGACGCCGCGGGCATTGTATAGTATTAAAATAAAAAGCTGATATCGTCATTCCAATTGGTTTTGTATTTAATCGAACGACTAACTATGGGAAATGTTATTGAAAGGCATTTATTTCCAGCCGGCTGACAAATTAGTAATGTTATTACGGTCGCAACCTGAAAATGATAATTAAATGCCTGAATATGACGTCAGCCACAATATTTCATCCGTTACGATGCGGCAAATAATGCATCAATATCCACATTCAGATATGGTTGCCGTAAACCAAAGCATTGGTGAAATATTTTCAACGATTTACCCGACCTTAAACAAGGCAGGTAATGTTTTTCGAACATACATTTTAACTATTAGAATTGATGTAATTTCGGGAAGTGCTAGAAAATGGTTGATTCTCGAGATGAGCATTGATTAAATGAGTTTGAGAACTTCTGGTATACACGTAAGAATTAAATATTATAAATTATGTTCGCAAATTGATCGAATAAATTATAGATGCTCACAAGTCTACACCATGCAATGCTAAATGTTTATAATACTAGTTTATATGTAAGCACAAAGTATTTACATACAATACAATATTAAAAGTTCAACGAAACTTTGTTACACATCTGGACTTCCTACTGAACTTTAACAAGATTAAATTAAAAGCACTTTCGTTAACAAGCTTTCTGTGTCATCACTTATTTTTAACATGTGCGATATTTTTTGCCCATGATTTTGGGAGCTTTATGAAAAAAAATAGCCATATGGTTTCAAAGTGGAAACCGCGTACGAGCGGTTAGGTTGCGTAAATTTAAGTATCCAAGTATAAGCATGATATTCAATGCAAGTTTGGCTTCTAAAGATAAAGTTAGTTTATATATTTTTTAAATATAGCCTTCAGTCTAGTAGAATAAATTATCTATTACTTTGTATAGGGCATAGCTTAAGGAGGGTTACTTAAAAATAATAATGGCCTTAAATGCTTTGAAAAAAGGATGTTACGGACATGCTTTTTTTGCTCGACTTGGCGGCGGCACTGCCGTGCTTCCAGAGCATATTTGACATAATCTCGTAACAGTCACACAAACAGTAATATAATACAAAAAAGCTCACGAAACTGTTATAATTAATTTCTTTCCATTGATCAATATTTGCGTATATTGCATTGTAAGTATATGCAGTTGTGGGTAATAATTGCCCACATTATCGGTGAGTGATGGCTTCACCGATGCAGAGTGACATCAGTCAAGGGCGCTCATATGGCGTTCACCAAAACCTGCCAATTTGTCAATGTCACCTGTCCATGGTAACTGAGGATTCACTGCACACTACTGGTTTTTGTTAATATTTTATATGTATGAGTAAGTGTTTGTAGACGGAGTGTGTTCGGACTGAATCGTTTAGACTTATACATTTCCTAAGGACGATGGAGATAGGCATACTGAATAGCTTCCTGGCCTCTCCTTTGTCGGAGGAGACTGGGGTGCTATGCAGGATGGCTAGTTTGGCACTTGAAAAACATTGATTTCATTGTCTGAGATAGTAGGTTTGTGAGTTGTCTTTACGGGACGATGTGGTCGCTAAGCGACAACGTTCTAAAATAAAAAAATAAAAAAAAGTGTTTGTTAGTATTTTATACGTATGTATTTTATATGTAAGTATTTTATATGTAAGGTCTGAATATTCAAAGCGTTGTGATAATAGGTATTGTATGCTGAAACTAATCAAATATGTTCAAACTTTTTAACTGTACTGAAATAATAATTTTTATAAATATTAATACTTTGTTATATTAATGATGACATTAAACACCATTAATTTGGTAGCATTCTACCGATCGAGCCTATATTTTCTGTACCACCTTAGTTCACGACATTCTAGCAATAAAGAATTTGAATAAGTTTCGAAATAATTTTTCTTCACTTCGCTCTCTGCCCATAGGCCACAATTTTCAAACTACTCGTAAGTGAAGTCAGCTTTGGATCTTAAAATACACTGCAGATAATTTTTAGTATTTAATTTTAACATTGTATCTGTAGTGTGCGGTGATCTTAACAGTAGACAGATAAAAGCTGCCGCAGATAACGCGTTATCGAAGGATAATCATACCGTGTTATCGAAGAGCTTTGATGAAAAAAGCTCCGTCAATTAGGATTACTAGCCGTTAACCAGCTTAGCTGCTTTGATAAACATGCCGACTAGTGACGATTAGGTATATTGTGAATTACATAGTTTATAAATAAACGTTTGCGGTCATACGGGTCATAATACTTTACTAGGATTTCTTGTATAACGGGTGACCCATTCTAAAGCCATTGTTTGTCCATTATAACACAAATAAGAGTTTACTAACACCTTTGACCTGAGGCAACGACAACATAGGGTTATGTCGTCTTTGATCTGACGATCTGCACTCACCTGCTATAATTAATGGCTGCTTCAGTTTGGAATCGAACCTGGGACCTCATAGTTCGTAGAGAAAGACACTATTTACTAGTCCATAAGGTCTTCATCAGTTCAGCTAATTTAGTAGTAAAAGTATTAAAATAATTATTTTATAATAGATATTGTTTGATTGTTGTCTTTCTTCATCTTTATTAAATCGATTTTTATGTCATATAGGTATTTATATAATTTAAATTAAACTCGAAATTAATATTTAATTGAATAAATAATTAAACCTAGTGTCACTATCTGTTAGAATTTTAATCCGTTGAGATAATTAATATTTTTTTTTTATAAATATAACAGACATTTTCGTCAACAAATTACATGAAATATTTAGCACTCGCTCGTCGAATGCATACCGAAACCAGGACATATTGTCCGCACCGTCTTATTTGCGTTGTGACACAATTTTGTTACATGAATTACGACGCGGTGAGTATTAGTTTGGAACTAAGCTAAAGTGCTTATTGGGACTTCCTCAATTGTTAAATTGGTCTGTCACCCATATATGATCTTTGTGGCTGATTCACAGCGGGGGTATAAATCTAGAACGTTGTAGGATCAAAGTTAGTACAATGCAGTGCATAAGTTGTGTCATCCGCTTGTTTTGTGCACCGTTTTGTGTTTATAAACGTTTTCCGTATGTTATTTAGACAGAAAAGTCAGAATTCAGGTGAAATTGGGTGAATTATATGGTAAATTCTATATAATATATCTAATAACGACAACACGTTTTCACGTACCTTTATACTTGGGTTCTTGTAGGTTGTAGAATAAGTTAGTGTTAATTTTTTTGGTGTGTACAAATTAAAGAACATATCTGTTGATTAACTACATCATCGCCATAGCTGTATTATGTATTTATTTGAAATATATATGTACTTATTTAATATACCAAAATATCCTTATTATGTACCAAGACATTGTATTGGAGGTACCTTTGGTAATAATGAAATGGAGTTATAAATAAGTACATACACTCACTGTTAGCTTATCCTATTAACCTTTAGTGCTTAATTTATGGTGTTCGAAGCGTTGATGAAATTGCATTTTTATTGCAGTTTTATTGCTGTTTCCACATAGAAGGTGCACACATACTGAAACGTGAACCTACGACAGTTTATGCTTATGAGTCTTAACAACACTATTACGTTGTTTCTAACGAGCTCATTACACTGCATCGGAAGGTTTCTAAGGCAACCCATTAGGTCTTCAATGGAGAAGGTAACTAACTATAAGTTTTTTTACCCTGCAGCGGCGAATCTCAAAGGTTATTTAATCTGTATGTACTCCTAAGTATGTCGTTAGTATTTTTGTTCTTACATAACTGCTAAAAGAATGAACCAATTTGCATAAACTACGTGTCGTTATTTGTGTAATATTAGGCCTCCTTAGAAAGAGAAACTCGTGTTCTATAATGGTCAGTGGGTCAATAATGAGTTTCCGTTTTCAGTAGTTACATGTCGTTAAAGTTTTGGTACTGTTTCTCTTGATATAAAAGGCAAATTTTAATTTGTTTCATTTCTTAGGTTACTGAAGAATTTGAAGTAACAATTAAAGGTGTTTGGGATATAGAATTCGAACCAAAAACATTCGGGAAAGTAAATAATGTATAGATGATTTTTTGTAAATTAAAACATTTTGATTAATAGCTATAAGATTCTATAAGATGCAAGTGCTAAAATGTGAAAAGTCGTAGGGCTATGAGGTACAGGCGCGTCGGAAATAACAATAACAATGATCTACGTGACCTGTCCGACCTTAATCCCTTGAGATCCAACTATAAAAGTGGAACAGTAATGGATTGCGATGATTACGAATGACTTTAAAACGTAGCTTTTAAAATTAAAAGACCAAGTCAACACAAAATAATGACTATATTGGAATTTAGTCATTACTTTGGGTTGAATTTTTAATTTCTTCTCTCACGTTTCTAGTAATAATAAAATCTCATTTTGTAACAAACATGTTTGTTGTAATCAAACAAGCAGACCTACATGTCGTGTCTCAATTGATTTAATGAGAAATAAACTGGAGTGAGTGATTCAGTCCACTCCCATTTCAATACCATAAACGCAAGTGCTTTCTTTGTGTAGATGATATGGTACAATCAAGTTTTATTGTGAACTAGATTATCGCCCGTGGCTTTGCCTGCGGAAGTCTGCAATTTTCGACTTTTTTTACTATTACTTTCCTGTGTTATTATATAAAATATAAACAGTCCTCTTAAATTATTCCGTCTATGAATGAAAATCGCATTAAAATCCGTTGCGTAGTTTCAATGATTTTAGTGTACAGAGAACTATCTCTAGTAAATTCTCGTCATATTGTCATATTGGACATATTTTTTACTAGCTGTCCCGGCAAAGTTTGTACCGCTACAAATTTAAAAAAAAACAAAAAGCTTATTTTTTTTATATTCACTCATCTTTTAAACCTTCCCTGGATTTCTACATATAATTTAAAACCAACATTAGCCCAATTGAACCAGCTGTTCTCGAATTGTAGCAAGACTAACGATTAGCGATTTATTTTTTTTTATAAAAGAAAGAAGAAGAAGACAGCTTTGGAAAAGTATCTTATTTTTAATTAGTTGTTACAAAAGTAGCGACCTTTGATAGAATTTTCGATTTTATTAAAACTCAGCAATTTGTTGAATATTGCTATATGTACACATATAATATCAGTACCATGAATAAAAGTCAGTAGTTTTAGTTTATTAAAATTTCAAACCAACATACAAGGAGACAGACAAAAATTCAACAAATTGAAGACACTGACGGCCACTGATTGTGTTAAGTGATAAAAATAGATAGTCCTTTTACAGGAAACATCTTGTTATCCATGGAACGGAACATGCAAACCAATATTACTCATATGATTTAACATTACAACGTCATAGCACATTAGTTCACGTTAGAAACAAATAGTTATAGCAGTAAAAATTTAGTATAAATATGTAGTTAGGCCTTATGTTACAGAATAAAACTGTTGTTTGTAAAAAAAATCGAAAATCAATTTTCGAAAATCTAATTAAGGACCAGTGCAGTTTCGCGATTTCGCCAGAGGTAGAAATGTTTTTCAAGGGTCATCAGAATTATATATCAGGTTATCAAAATAATATATTTAGGTAAGTATATCAATAAGAGCTAAGTGTTTAAATTTTACAATTCAAACAAACTTTGGAAGGTAACTTAATTGCTCTATACACATTTAAACAGTAATTTTTAATGAACATACAACACTACTGAAAACAAAGGATGCTGTCAAAACATCGTGTTTGAACATACAATTAATTTGTAAACCACACCATTTATATTGCTTACTATCACAATGTTTTAATTAATTACCAAACAGTTATATTTTATTTGATTCATTACGGTACGATTTAATTGGCAGTACCTTAATTTATAGGCGGATTAAATTGATGTTAACAAGCCTGCGTGGAATGAAGTTAAATTTTATGAGTGATATGCTTTTAAAATAAAACAATAAGTATGTAATTATAAACATTAACAAATATTATTATTCTCTACTGTTTTTTTTAAATGTTGTGAAAACAATAAATGCAGTGCAAAGTTTAAAATCCCTATGATTTTGATTGATACCAATATAACTGATGCAACTATTAAACAAATTCCATTTTCAGTAGCTATGTCCCGTAATTGGTGTCATACTAGATTGGATGGAAACTTATGGTATAAATAACTTGAATAATCTTGAAATTAACTGGAGTATACGTAAACAAGATCATCAAGAAGTTTAATTTTCTTTTCTACTAACGAAAATTCTCGATCAGGTTTAGCTAATCCAATGTAAAGTGTACCTACACTTACAAACGGGCAACGAACTAAAAGTAAAAGTAAAAAGTGTTCATATTTAAATAATATTATGAATCAAATCGAGTAATCACGCGGACGGAATCACGGGTAAAACCTCATATGAGGCACGCGACAAGTGCCACTGTACTCACGTGGTTACTGTTTACAAAATATTGAAACTTTGTGAACGTGAGGTGAACGTGAGCGCACGCGTGAGCAATATCGCGGTTTAATGCCAGTTTTATCAGAACTACGACATATTGAACTTATTTTGGTTTTCGAACATTCTTTTTTACTTGACTTCGTTAAGGGAATCGTTTTTCGAGCGTACGTACCAGTATGTATATCAAAGTATAGACCGTTTTTTATCTATTTAAATTTTCCATTCAAAATTCTGCTTCGTTAGGAACTAAACAGAATCGAAGTTGGGACTCATTAAATGGTGATCTCACATGGTAACCATTACGAGTTATGTTTACAAAGTTTTTTTTTAAAGCAAACATTTTCACAAGCAAAATTCTAACTTTCAGATTAATATCATCGTCCTCCATCCTACTGCATTTGGCAATCAGTAGTTTGAAGTCACTTTCTCCATCCATATTTGTGTCAGATTTACTTCCAGGTTCTTACTTGCAAAATATGAACTGGTTATAGACTTCGCAGCATGGGTCCCATAAACCAGTTAGAAAACGAGAGTTTTGATACAGTTTGACTTCAAACAATGATTGTGAAGGCTTAGAAATAAATGGTGACGTAAATCAAAAACATAAGTATCTATGTTAAAAAATCTTGAAAATGATTACCCTTCACATCATAGTCATAATTATGGGGTTACATGAACTAAAGTTAAATTAAATAAAATAGTTCAAAGGTTTGCCAATAGATGGGATGCCAATATTATCCTAATTTGAATATTTTGCTTACTTACCCGACTAACTAGTAATTTCGAAAGCATCAATTTATTTTATTTTACATAGAATCCTCTGCAACCAAATCAACGAAAGGAAACATTTCATATTTAAAGCTATATAATTAGTATTTAATCCTACACAAGCACGGCTGCTATAATACGAGAATTGATCTTAGATCTTATCATCCCACATTGAAAGGATTACCTGTTGTTATATTACAATATGTTGTTGTCGAGTGCAATAAATCCTCATGTAGGGAACTAGGTCAGGGCTGCCGTTATCATACACGGCTTAACCGCCGTTAAACATTAGAATATCCACTCCCAGGTTTTAACAATGTGGTTGCTGTCAACCCTATGCTGATAGGGTTTAAGGTTGTAAATTATGAACTTGAGTAAAAGGATAATTGTAATTTGTTCCTTTCTTCCCTGTTTTTTTGTTCTGAATAAAGAAAATGATTAAGTGGATTTTGAATGTTAACGAGAAATAAACGAAGAATAATTTTAAGAATATAATTTAATTACATATTCAGAACTGTGACGTAATATTATAGTATTTATTTTCAATTAGTTTTGAATATTGTGTGTTTATTGTAGCGGGAATACGGACGCAATGTACGGTGAATTTAAATTTGACATTTGACACGTACGTATTCACAATTATAAAGAACTATAATTTGAATTTCGTTTTACTAGAAACGAAATGATTTTATTAGATTCTTCAAAACTTCTGCTCTAGTAATAGTTATCGGAGTGTCAGTTACTTCGAAGTCTGTTGATGAGTTTTAAATGGTGTACGACCACATGACTATAAGCATGTGGCGTGAAATCCTCAATTGCTGACTCACTAGGCTCGTAGGTTTTTTTTTGCGTACAGCGAAACTTTTAATGTCTCTTTTGCTCTCTATGGTCAAGCTAAGGCATTGTATTGTCTCTTTTACTCATTTTAGTTTATCCAGGAACAGTGTTCGATTCTTTCATCCACTCTCAGTGAGTCACTATTGGTGACCAGCCGAAAGGTCGCACCCAGGATTTTCTATGAGATAGTCAAGCTATAAAGGGGAGTAAAAAAATAGAACTATTTTAAAAAGAAAATGGTATAATTCTTCTTTATGAGGAAATATTATTTGCGAGTTAGGGAGTAGTTAGAGACCTCTGAAATTCCCTTTTGTGACCATCACTTATAACCAGGAGTTCAACTTAAGCATTCAATTTTAAGCCATAAAAATTAGTTTTCTTTTCGTTTTCGCACTCGTTCTTAGTTAAATCTTAAGAAACTTAAGACAGAAATACTTGTATTGTTATTTTTATTTTGAAATATTTTTTTTGCATCTAGAAAAAGTTTGGGGCTACAATAACGTTGATACCTTTTTTTAAAAAAGTTGGAATATCTCACTTTCAACAAACGTGTGGCCAAGTAAGTCACGACCGTGGAACTAACCGCAAATTGGCATTAAAACTTGTTTTATCTGAAGGAGCTATTTATTATGATGTGTATTTCTTTTAACTGCTGCTACGTTGATACCCTGAGTCACCTCAAGTGATTACTATGAATCTTAAATATGCGTGAAATCCTTTCGCTTTGTTCCTGAGCAGACAATGTAATAGAAAGTGAATGAAAGATGAAATGTCCCCTGCTTGCCGGTGACACTTTTGGTTGATTATATCTTTGTTACGTATTTTAATCATCATAACTACCATTGTTTGGTGACTTCACATCTAACTCACGTGATGACTAATTGAATGAGCCGCGTTATCTTATTGTCATTAACTCATTAAACTAACTAGTGAATACGCTGTGTCTGTAAATTACAGATAATTAAAAAAATATTAAGATAAGGAAGCTAATAAAAGTGGGTTCCTAGTTCGTAATTAATATTTGAAGCGCTTATATGTAGTTCGGCGGCGTACATTGTTTTTATATGATTGTCAAAGTTTAGCAGGATGTTAATGACAATGACGATGGTTTGAATGCTTTTGTGCTTCAGAGGGCACATTAGGTCTAGAAGATTTTAAGCGGCATAAAATTTGCAGCTGTTTATGTCGGGATTATGCTACTGAATAGATTTTGATGTAGTTTCAATAACAAACAGAATAAAAATGCGTGGGGATAAAGCTTTAACACTAAGATAAACTTCTAACATTATGATAGATCTCTTAACTCTTAACAATACAACAGATTAATAAAGGGGTTTTCCAAATGAGCGAATGATGCGGTAGCACAATCTTGTTAATGATTAATTAAGAACGCCAGACGTTATACGTAGATTAATTAGAAACAGTAGCCATTGACATACAGTCTTTTTAGAACATACGACTTTCTAATTCTGCAGCACTTTTGTTTTCATTAGTATGTACCATTATCATGAAGTAATTAGGAAGTCAGATGACCCCTATTAAGTAGACAAAGACAAGTTAGTAGTGTTATATCAAAAATGTTTTCATACAGTTAAAAGATGTTACTAGCAAGAATTATGTTTGCATAAACGTTTCCAGGTTAATGTTGATGACGTCAACAATTGCATCCCTTTTGAGTAAATTTTACCTACTTGCTGTAGACAGAATCTGTTGGATTCACGCCAGTGTCTACGCCAGTTTGTTTTCAAAATTCTCCCTTATTTTTAGGTAAAATAGCTCTACTTATACATATTGTAAAAACGTCATCCTGCAGTTTCACTACAGTATTTTTAAGGTGCAAATGTCTTGCCTAAGTTGTTTTGCAAATGGCTGGATTAATTTGACTTTTTTAATTTTTGTTTTTAATTAATGTGCGTGATAGTCCAAGAACGATTTTTGCTCAAATAATTCAAAATTAGGCAGAATCTGTTCATGGCCTGATATAACAATAAGTTCAGCCAAACTATAGAGATATAAGAATATCGGCATAATCAAAGTTATCCAGGATTTTATTTTTTTATTTTTGATACTCGCTCGGGTTGGTAACACCTCAATTTCCATCTTCACTGGAATAAAATGGAGCATTGCTGTAGGTCTGTAAAGCCTATCCAATTACGAGACGAGACTCATGCCCTTCAGTGCCCTAAAAGTTTGAATTCCACCGAATCAGCAGTAGGTATATCTTAATATCACTTTGGTAACAAAATATCGATTTGCTTTCTAAATCAGTTGTTAAATTTTTTATACAAAGTTATTACTAACGGTACCACTGTAATAGCCATTAAAAATAACATAAGTAAGCTTTGGGTGTATAAAAGAAATGATTTACGCGTAATATTTGTATTAGAAGAACCTCGGCAGTTCGGAGCGCAATGATTTAAAAGTCATTAACGTCGTTCGTATAATTTTGTTTTGTGGACGGTACAATTTTAAAAATATCTGGCAAGTGTGTGCCGTATTAGCGCAATGAGGGTTCGGTACATTTTTTTTTTGTAACGCAATTGCACAATTTTCGGCTTTTATCTTTACTTTAGCTAGATGAATTATAAGAAATTCTAAATTTTATGGTTGTGATCTACAATAGGAGTGAGAAGTACCCTACAGCGTATGTATGTACGTATGTATGTCCGTTTCATTCTTATGCTCTAAAATCCAAAATAATTATTGATGGATTTCAATATGCGAGGTGTTATAGGTTACATAAGGCGACTATGTATATATTCTTTAATACAGCGGTTGTCAAATTTTTTTCGCAGTTGTTTTGTTTTGAATGAGAACTGCTTTTCGTTTTAAAGTACAGAAATTACGGAACCCTAAAACTTCTTTATGGTGCTAGAGCATGCCAGTACTTTCTCGTGTAAACGGTGTGGCGTGGTCTTTAATAAAGTGTCACTTATTTATTCTGTTTGCAACTTTCACAGGCTGTCGCTATCGTGTTTACTTATTTCTGTCTCTGCTAGATATACATGCAAGTCGGTTTCTGGTATTATAACGTTAATAGCTACTAATAAATAAGTAGTAACTAACTTTATGTGCCGTTTGGGATATTTTTAACTGACCCTAATAAATATTCTTTGTATTTTTATTTCCACAGTGTTTCGGCATATTTTCGGAAGCAAAAATCGCACTAAGACGTTATAAACGAACGCCGGAGATAATTTCCCATTCATCATCATCGCAACCCACTGCTGGTCTCAGGTCTCGTCTCCCAGTGTGAGGGGTAGACTCCATAGTCCACCACGCTGGCCGAGTGCGGATTGACAGACTTCATACACCTTTGAGAACTTTATGGAAATCTCTCAGGTGTGCAGGTTTCCTCACGATGTTTTCCTTTACCGTAGCAAGTGATAATTAGTATCTAATACGCACATAACTCTTTAAATTAGAGGTGCGTGCCGTGGGATTTTAACCCAGGATCTCTCGAGAGACCAACGTTCTGACTACTAGACTATTACTGCTTATTTCCTATTCATACTTTCATCAAATTCGAGCGAAGAGTTCTATGATCTAACTGGTAAAGGAACTTGTGTATTACCTTAAAGTTTTCGAAGGACTCTTTAGCTAGCTTTTGTCACCTCACATGCAGTGTAATGACCTTGCAATCAGACTGCCTTGTCGCGTGTACAGCGCCACATGTGTGCTACGAACGTGATGTGACGATCACATGCTTTCTAGCCATGAACATGTATTTACAAAGAAATCACTACGACCTGACTGTGTTGTATGAAGACTTCTTTTTTTAGGTAATGGGAATAGCAAATGAAATGCCAGTATCCTCTGCTGCCAATATATTTGTGATTAACCTCGAATAAGAGGGATCAAGGGACTGTTAGTAGGTCCTGTCAAATTATAATGCCAAAATAATGTTAGTCCTCTATGCATAATTTTATGGGAATCGACTACCTTCAACATGAAACTCTATGACTAAATTAAGTATGATGTGACACCCCTAACTTTTCCTCTCTTCCCATAAATAATTATAAATAAGTATGAAGTGACACCCCTAATTTATTACTTCAAATTTCTTGCTGCTACCGAAGATGAAGATGATGTTAATAGATTTGTATATTAGGTTCTTGTTCGATGGCAGCTGTATTACACAAAGGTTAATTAATTGTCAATGTTGCCAGTAAAGTTATGAAATGTGATTAATTGCGGTGATGACAACATTTCAATTTTGTATAAATAACTTGGTTTAAAGTCTAAAGTTTGTGACATTAAACAACTTATAACTTCAACAGTTTATTACGAAGCTACTGTTTTTAGTTTGAAACTTTTAAGTACATACCTATTTGTGAGGTATTTTTGCAGAGTTTCGTGTTAAATATCACTTTACCGTGTAGACCGTAATATTTCTTGGCTACCAACTTTGAAATACTTATGGAATTTTCAAGGTAAGGACTTCCGTGACTTGTTTATTTTGAAATGACAAAAACTCTGAACCATAATCACTTTTATGGGGAACATACTTTTACATACTGAAAGCGGAATTTTTTAGGGAAGTATAAAAAAATCTAATTTTTGCGACAATATTTAACCCAAATACGTCAATGTGAACATTATTTAAACCAAACTACTCGTAAATGGTGAGTGGCATAAAAATATCCGAATCCAAAATGGAATTTAGTTCGCCTTGAGTTAGTATAGTCTATTCTTACTAAGAGAGACGACTCACCAATCTGATGCAATAAAGGATTAGAGTCCCTATTAAATAACTGTTAATATAAAATGATACACTTAATAAAACTGTAATAACTGTTCTTAAAGCTACAAGGATTTCCTATCGTTAGGATCTGAATAGCGTGTTATACTTACTTGTTCCAGGGTACAATTTTGTTATGCAAACTTAAGTTGATTGAGTGATAAGAAAATAGTCGTACTGGACACTGAGATTAGCCGGTTCATATAACTCGTCCGCGTTTCCATTGTCCTACATTAAATGACGTTTAAACTAAATATAAGTGATAAATAGCTGGTTTAAATTTTAACTTACCAATCTATTTTTAAATAAATGTTTGCACTCTACGACTGGAATTTAAATTTTACCACCAGGCATGCTAAACTTTTTAACTGGTATCAAAAGTATATGCGACACACTTATTAGGTAACATCAGATATTGAAAACAAAAAGTGACAACGGTCAGCGTTTGAATGTTTGAATACAATACAACAGTTTGAATACGTTCTTTGGAATATGTAAATAGATAAATAATAACAACAATAACCATTTGAAACTGAACCTTAACACGTAGTAGGTACCACCTACGTACTGTAACTAACATACATCTCTGATCACCAAGACCGCAGCCAATACCATGCTTTTTAAACGAGTTTGGACTTCCTTGGGGCAGAGGAAAAATTTTGAACTTTGGTCTAGAGGTGTTAAGTATTTTCCTTTTATCTGAGAAACAATATTTTAGAGGTGTCAAGGTGTGGTTGAGCTTTTTAAGTGCATTCCATGTCCGTCACACAGATAACGTGTCATAAATATTTTTATATCAACAGTGGTGTAATGGAAATAGGTTCAGCTTTATGCAACAGTAGTAAGTGTATTCTAACAAGCAGCACTTGCTCCAAATCGTTCACGCAACAATCTGTGGCTTCCTCAGTTCGCGTGTCGAGTTAGGAACTATTTTGAATACGTAATTATTTTATTCCGCTTCAAGTCTGTTTTGAGCAGGAAACGACATGTTTTCTTTCGATAAACATTTATTATGAAGTAAATCAAACTCGCACGTTCTAAAGTGGAGTATTTCACGTTTCCGTCGATTAGTCTGTAATGGACGGAAATATGTAGGTATAAAGCTTATATAATTTGCAACTAACTGTTTAGTTCACGTGCAGCATTAAATAACAGATTTGAATAATATTTAGATTTAATTTTACAAGTTTAGACGTAGCTTTTGCGTGCTTAGAATGTTTAGTTAAATCCATTAATAATATTCACAAAATGTTCGCTAGATAGATTGTAATTCAAACATAATATGGTCATTATATTTTTTAATAGCTTCTTTGATAACGGTAGAAGGAGATGATAAAATTGTTGTAATGGCGCCTACGAAGTATGTACGAGTATGTGCAGGTCGCCAGGTCGCCACATTGACGGAGTGTTTTGTATGTTTGAACATATTCATGATCACTAATTGATTATGAGGTACTTGCTCCAATTATCGACATCAAATAAGACTTTGCCATCTATGCTAAAATACAATTATTCTTCCTTCAACCGTTTTTAAAAATATTACCTGTAGTATTATAACTATAGTAAGTAGAGATGAAAACTGGAATTTCAATTAAATTTTATTTTAGCCGGTTATCAATACTTAATACAAATAAGATTTTCTAGTGTTACATCAAAAAATCTCTCGGAAATAGAATCGATCCACACTGCAATTTCCTTGTTTGTATTTCTTGTATTTAAACATAAAAACACAGGGTGTACGGAATTAGATGGCCAGCAGTATATTTTACTATCGTTTTTTTAAAATGTCCATTACCTGTGCGAACACCTTATCAATGAACCACCAATGTCCCAGCACGTCCAAGACCCGTGCTCATTAACAAGCCGACGTCTATCGTCGCGCATTCTGATCACCCTGGAGAGTTTGTAATTATACATGTTTTACGACCTAAGATTTTTTATTTAAAATAGGTAAGGACCTATACATATAGGTATGTTTTATTTTACGAAAACTTTCTTCACACGAGGTGTTTTGAACGCGCTAACGACGCGCGGTTTTTATACGTCATCTGCGTTTTTCAGCGCTTTTTAAGCCATAGTAATTGTATGAAAATCTTCATTAGCTATAACTTTCTTATTCGACCACCACAAATCTCTATTAGAACTATGAATAGTGTAACTAACAGTTGAAATTTGAAGTCAATAAACTACCAAATCATTTAATCGGTTACTGTGTCCGGTCAGTAGGTAAGAAGCTATGCATTGTGACGATAAAATCGATAAGCACATTAAGAATCCAGTCCGCAACGGGGTCAAAGAGTTGTAATTTTGATCATTCTGTTCCACACAATGCGATTGGGATTAAAGTATTAAACATCTTTAGTTATTTATCTCGACATCTTTCAATAACAGTACGTTAATACCGTGACGAATGCTGACTAATTTGAACATTATGCTGGGATTCTATTAACGGGACCTGACTGTAATAGCGATCCCGTAAGTTACACTAATTTATGGACGCAGTTTCTATTTGCATATTGTAGTTTGATCATGGAAATGAGTAAATGCTACTTTTACGTGGCTTACATTGTGGCTATACTAACTGCCAAAGGACGAGTTATAGATTTTTTATAGACACATGTAGGTACTGTGCATGATCGATTGGTTATCAGCCAATAACTCAAAGACAAAGAAGCAAAAAACTATTTTTTTTATTTATGGCAACTTTTTTCTCTCTCTTCCAACTTGCAAATTTAATGGCAGTGCACTTTTTATGTTTTACTGTATTAATTTACCATTTAAGTACAATGTACATGGTTTTCCTCAATAGTGAAACAAGTAACTAAATTTATGTGTTTTATTAACAAACACTCTCTTACTCTGCTAAACTACAGGAAATACGTTATCAGTTTCCGCAACGCATGATTTTCTTATATTTTTAATATCACAGTCCTATGCTACTCGTATTATTACTCCTTTTAATTTCGTATTTATTGCATGCTAAGTATAAAGCCTGTTTCAAATAAAAAGCTTCCATTTATGGCATAAGTTTGTAGCAATGCGATAGTCATTTTCGTAAAGCTTACAAGAAAATGTCTTATACCTGTAATTATATTATGATGCTATCAATACGTTGTAGGATGTATTTGTACGTAGGTAGGTTACATTAGACTGCCGGCATTCGTCAATTCACATGCGTATTATCAATGCAATATTTGCAGCGGGCATTACGCACTCAGCGGTATCACCCTCACGCGCCATTCAGATCGGCTGCTAATCGTTGTGTGCAAAATAACTCTGATTCACATGGAATGTTAATTGCATAACGATTATTGATTGTGAAATCGTGATAGTCAGATTTCATCATGTGTATTTTATTTTCAAAAGTTGAAAAGAACTTGGGATTTGCGAAGACCTAAACCACGTAGCCTTAGGTGGTCAAGTGTAAATTGATCTGAGAGATCACATGACCTTGGTGAATTTGGGGGAGATTCGGTGATCTCATCTCAATGATACAATCGGTCTGTCGCAATTTAATTATGATACTGATTACGTTAACTCAGCCAGCGTTTGTTTCAACGGCATTTCCGGTTTCATACCCGAGTAAATTGAAGAGGGTTCTTCGATTTGCTAACCATTGCTCAGGATATGAAGAATATTGGCTATGAAGTTCATAATGAAGAAACTGGGTCGCTTGAATCTCAAAGATTTGCATGGACGTCCTGGAGGTGGGATGTCGGAGACAGAATGAAGTGGTGGAAGCTTGTTGAGGAGGATAGGACGTTAAGTCGATTTGCTTGAGCTCGAATAGATAGCTACCATTTTTTTGCTTAAGGCACCTACTATACCTACGGCACGTCGTTTCCCGGCTAGTGGATTAAAAAGTTCTTTCTTTTAATTTGCTCTGACCTTTTTTCTCTCTTCACAAGCAACGTTACGCATGCCTTGAGCATTACGGATGTATATAGGCGCCGAAGATAACTTACCGTGTCATGACTCATTATGTTAGTTATTTTATATCATCGTATCAAAACTATAGTAAACATGTTTCCCATCAAGTGATAACGCGACATTGGCAACTCTCGTTGTCCATTAACGAAAGTGGAACACCCTTGACGTCATTAATGACGTGTATGTCAACAAGCATTACTGCATAGAACGTAGAAGCGATGGAGTAAGCAAGTTAGTGAATGAACTGGACGGTTACGTGATTGTAATCATGTAATGGTAACCTTGGATTGTAGGACCTCTGAATTACGTAAATAATTTCAAAGTCAATATTGTTTGACTAACTTTGTTTGGGTTCCAAAGATTATCTAACTCAAGGATTTTTTTTTGATACGACGCTTAAGCTTTTTCTTTCAAATATTATTATATTAATAACTTGCTATGCGACGGCGTGGAAAGAGCTATTGAAGTGATGTAAATCTTTTCTAATTTTTAATTAGCTACAAGATTATGAATCGCAAACAGGCGTGCAATGCCAAAACCCCCTGCTTCATGTTATATTTGTGACTAAAGTAGATACTGTTAGTCGGTTAGAAACTAAGTTTATCAGTTAACATCACTATGTACAAGACTAATTGGATTCCACAAACAGATTTGACTAATTTAATCTATAATTAGTAAACTACTTAGCAAAACATACATAGTAAAAACTAAATAGCATCAACTCGACTTATGTAATATTTTACTTATATCGATTGCTTCAATTGCGATGCATATTTTTTAATGTATTATTTATAACTACGTAACATCATTGCAGCGCGGCTGTCGAGATGATTAAAATGACGGTTTTAACACGTGGTAGATGGTGCATTGAAAAATTTTGGGGTATGATGCAACTGCGCATTCCGGAGTGCACCGTTACAACCCGGACCTGGGTTGCGTAACCGAACACATTCGGTTATGTAACCTGCTGGTTGACCACACTATGTGCTTTTGTTTGTTTAATAATGACCTTCGAATGGATTATATTCATGTATGCAATTTTTTGTGGAGTGACGAAAACTTATTGTAAAAAAGTGCACGAACACATTTATTCTAGAAAAAAATGCGAACCTTATAGAGGCACAGATTTTCTCGTAACGGTTCTACATATTCCTTAGATGCCGCTGAAAACAGGTTTCTGGTAAGACTACATTAGGTATAATGTACCATATTTCATAATACCCACTAACGATCCTAATCGATACAATAAATATGTTAACATCTCGACCACATAGCGGGTCTTTAAGTTTATTAAAAAGCACCTAGTGTAGGCCGTGTGGTAGACCAATGGTTGCACAGCGGATACGACGCCACAAGCGCAGCGTCCACACCACACCACACCGGGCGGCGGCGCCTCCAACGGCCTTGACAATGTCGTCCGTTCGGTAACCGGCGCCGTGCCGTGCCGTGTCTTTGGCAACCGTGGGAGTCATTACACTTCGAGCTTTAATGTTTTTTTTGCCGTATCTTCCCCTCACTTTCACGTTTCACTTGCACGTTTCTGAAACAGTAAATAAAAAAAAAATATTTACAACTTTACGACATTATTTTAATGTCATTAAAACTACTCTAGTAGTTAATATGTAAGTAATTTTGAAAACTGAAATATTAAAAAAACCGATTATAAGCCGGTAAAAGTGTTTTTAAAATCAGATCTTGTTCATAACTTTTTAGCATTTTCCCCAATTTCCCCAAAAGATTTCTTTGTTGTGTAACATCCTTGTCTTCCCCTCTAAAATGCCAACACTTACAGCCAGAAATGTACGTCCGAATATTCATGAATAGAATTCAAGAATCTCTGCAAGCGCTGTGGTTCTGTCTTCTGTCATGGGTGGAAACTAACACGACTTGCCTGTACAACGTTTATAATATGTTCGAGAATGTTACCAATAGCCATTGTGTCCTACTTGGCTCCCACATTTGCAGTTATTTGTAGGGCAAGGGTTTCTCCTAGTAAAAGAGGAGGCTTATAGCGTACTTCACGCTGTTCACGTGGGGATTAGCGAGAGGGTTAGTGGTTGCCCCCTTTTAAAGCTTAGTCGTACATATTTATGCCACCCAAGGCCTGAGACTTGGATTTACGAGTACTACTAACTAGTTACTATCTAAAAATTGCAAATTATGTCAACAGGTATTTAACTAGGCAACGCTTAGTAAAAAATCTACTATGAAAAAGCTTATTTTATGAAGTTCATTTTATATGTCTGATACTTTATTATTAGGTACTATACACACCTGGAAAGAAAAACCTTTTATTACGGCGTAAATACAATTGTTTGCCCTAGAGTCTACTTCTTTCATAACAACATAAGCACAGGGATTGCAATGTTGAGTTATCTCGTCACCAGATTAACAGCTTCATGTCAAGGAGAACACAAGAGAAATTTTGATATGGCCGTTACGAACGCACTTATATTTTGAAATAATGATTAATGTAGTATTCATGCGTAACATTTTCTGGACAATTTAAGTCATCGGGTTATTTACGCAGGAAAGAATCGAGTTTGTTCTGTGGTATCATTTCTTGATCCTTCTGTGCTTTTTTCAGGTGTATTTATTTATTGAATAGAAAAAAAATATATATTGAAAAGAAACACGATATTTTTATTACCTACTTTTAAAATGTTTCTACTACTTCTAAAGAATTTATATTACACGTACTTTTCTGAAAGCTTTATATGATCTCACGTGATTACTTAGTACAAGTAGTCACTTCTTTAACGTGATATTTTCCACATTTAACTTTTAACTTTCGATTAAAGCGTATGAGTAGGTACTTATTCACACTAATTCACTCGTTGAAATCCAGAAGAAAAACGCACTACCTCTGTAGAGAAGCGAAAAATGGGTTCTATTTATAAATATCTTTGTTGATATTTTAATATTCATTTCGCGACCACGTCAGAACACGCGAGGTAACTCAAACAAGTAAGTTGTACTTTGTTAGTTACTCGTATACTTCAACCCTTGTGAGTTATACTTCAAAAAACAAACATAGCCTACACCGTTGTTGTTAGGTGAAAACAAGAACATTCTACATACTAGATAGATACACAATATTATTCACTTTCAGCGGTAAGTTCATAGAATGCAAACAAACGCCAAACCAGTTTTCTGTTTATGTGTTTAACGAAATAAGAGCTTAAAAAGCGAGTCTGGATGGGTATCGGTAAATTTTATCTGCGTTTGTGTATTTAAATACATTACGGCTGATTGTTTGTTGGATGCTGGCCAAGAACGA
>LGAG01000184.1:83067-100281 GCA_001278395.1 Lerema accius
GACAGGGGATTAATAACCGATAGATTTCGATTATTAACCTAACCGAAAAGAACTCTGGGAGAAACCCCTTTACAACGATAATACAGTTATGTTAGGATTTTAGAATTGGTATAGTTATAGTTTACTTGGAAAAGAAGTAGAGAAAATTAAATTAGAAAAATTAATAAATTTAAAAAAAGTTTAATGAATTGAAAATATTACAGGTTTTCCCTATTAATGAAGAAATTCACATTAGAAAAGAAGAGTCTCACGAATGTATCTAACCAGTTGAAATAATTGAAAGACGCATTTATGATTGAAAATTATTTTCATGAATGGCCGAGGAAATACCAAAATTTTGCACTAAATGTCCGAAGTTTGCGAAATATTTGCCTGGAGGCGGCAATTAAGTCTCATAAAAACACATACATAGATAGAAAAAATACTGACTTTCACAATAGTCATTACATTGTCACTGTTAAAAAAAATTATTGAATACGGAATAAAACTGACCCAATAAGTGAGTTTGACCTTAATACGTTAAACAAATAAATAATATGCTAAATACATCACCAAGAACAATAGGATATTGTTTTGTTTACATACAATTAATCTGCTTACACCAATGATTTTTGAATTAAATATAAAAATAATTTGGTGATGCTGTCTTTGACTTCAGTTCAAAGATTTTAGGTCATTCAATAAAGGTACTCGTAGTTAACAAGGTAGGTATATTCTATTAAGTAAATATAGTAACTCATTCCATACTCAAGATTGTTAATTAACTCTTACTGTAGTAGAACTTCATTACCTGTTATTATTATTATTTCGGCAAATTATCGAATCGATCTAGGTGATCGAATATTCCACAAATATAGATTATATGTATACACGGTACATATACCTACTAATTTTTTTTTTTAATTTTTGTCTGTCTGTCTGTTTGTTCCGACTAATCCCTGAAACGGCTGAACCGATTTTAACGGGAATTTCACCGGTAGATAGGTAATTAACGGAGGCTACTTTTAAATCCTCTTTTACTTTCGTTTTCACATAAATTTCCCGAAACAAAAGGAGAGCGGGCCTATTAATATTAAATAAATAATATTAAGTTTTCATTAATAGGTTAGTACTATATAGTTCTAATAAAGCTCACACTTTAACTATTTCAATGCAATTGTTCATAAAAGCATTGATAGCTTTACAATCCAAGCAGAGGGACAGTTATGGGGTGTGATGATTATTGCTGATTACAATTACTTATTGCTTATTTCATATTGGTTTGAATATTTGCCTTTTCTTTTAATATACCTACTATTATTATTACCCTTTTCCTCGGAACTAGGATAAGTCGGGGAAATCCAGACGTGGGGACATATGGGAACGATGAGCACTTCCCATCTGGATGCACGTCTATTTCTTAGTTGGATATCCCCATAAAAACTGTTTCGATGATCCCCATTCTCAGCAAATCAAATGAAACTCGATATACAATAAGATAAAATCCATAACAACTGCACAACACAAATGCGTATCGATAGAGTTAATGCTGCTGTGTAAACACAATTGAATTTACGATTTGTTTTTATCAATAGGTAGCTCGATTGTGTATTGATGTTTTACTTCCAAGAATTGATAAGTGTAGAACGTACCTACGTTGTATCGTAGAGCCAGACGTACTAGGGCCGTTACACACGGAGCGTTTTGTGCTCAATCCTAGTTAGTCCTATTGCTTGCTTTTTCATAAGGGATGATTTCGGCTTGTGTGTTCAATATATTTATGACATCTTACGTAATGTCCCACTATTCTTATTACGTATTATCTAAATTATTGGAATTAGATATCTGAAAAAATCAGTTCTATTTAGTTGTTGACCGAACAGCGTCTATAATAAAAATCTCAAGAGTAATGTTTTAGCTCTAGTAATTTAGAGTAGGTACTTCATGTAGATTATATCTAGGTAGATTATGTAATAGTAACGTTATATTTGTAATTAACGATATAACACTAACTCAACTTTATAAAAGTTTTAAAGTTTTAGTTAGAAACAAAATATTTCGAGTTATCTCAAAAACTGCTCTGTACGTAGCAGCCTAGGACGACGTACTCTTATCCAGAGGCGTCTGGACTGCATGACGGCAGATTGTTTATCAGTTGAATAACGCCAATAAAAACATTAGTTCAGGTACACACTCGTGACTCACAGCGCCAATCATTTGTAAACGTTTCAGAGAGTACTGATGACCGCTAGAATAAATACTTCAAGATCGCTAAAAAGAAATAAGAGGCAGTGAGTATACTCGTAAGTCTGTGCACTTATTTATCGACCGTTTAGTGTGTAGCTGTGGTGTTTTTATTATAAAATACTACACATAAGTGTAGATATTATTAAATAGTACGAGGTCATGTACAAAAGTCATGTACAGAAGTAAGAGTTAATTTAAGGAAATAATTAGAATGCAGGTTTGATTACTTAATAAAACAGATCTGATGATTGACTGACTAACTCGGTAGACGAACTCTTAGAAGCACTTATAAGTGTTGCCCTTAGTGCAGTGGTTTCTAACTTTTACAATATCGTTACCCCTGTGACCTATGAGGAAAACTGATTCTACCCCGAATTTTAAATATTATCAAAGCAAACAATACAAGTAACTTCATTACCCCGTAAAATATCTGATTTCCCCTTGCAGGGGTAATTACCCCCAGGTTAGGAATTCAGGCTGTAACTTGTTTTTTGGGTGATGCAAAAAAGAATTTGGGTCTATATTAGTGATTTTGCTAAAAACAACTTCAATTTTGGAAATCTATCGTAAGAAACAAACCATAGTGGAAGGAAAAATTCCATTCGTTGTATTGTAATATTGTTATATTTTATAGCCTAGATTTGGCAGTTTGCCGGACAGCCGAGTTCGCCTTGGGGAATTCAAATGTTACAGCGTATCAAACTGTCGAGTATTATAGCACACACAATAATTATTGATTCCGCATCTCCGATGAGTTATTTCTGACTTTAATTTCTTTTCTGTTTGAAACAGGACTGACAAAAACATGAACAACATTGTTAAAAGTGATTAACTCAGCAAATGTTGATATGAGACGCTAATCATTTATAAGCTTTCAACCTATCAAATATTACTTACGTAAACCGTAACCGTCTTAAGGTTTATTGTGCCGTCTTTTGGAATTATAGCATTGAAACTTTCAAGTAAATTAAAATATAATACGAAAAGATGATTGAAAAATTAAAATAAGTTCAAAAGTAAGTGAGAAGTTTCCACAAATTCCCGTGAGTTTCTTATATTGTCTTATTTATTTGTCAACATTATTTAGTAATCCCTATACACCCACGTGCCATTAATATTCATTGGTACCTATTCATAATCGTGCCTATTATTTCCTGAAAATAGGCGACCAAAAATAAATTCAATGCTGCATGAAAATTATTTCATAAAATTACTATATTTGTATCCGACAAAAGTTCCTTTATCGGAAAGCAGGTGTACTTGCAAGGTTATTAAACTGAATAGCTTTTAGAGAGAAGCTTTTATACACGTTGTGAAGTCCACAACGAGAATTCTCGTCTAAAATGCGGGACGAAGCTAAATTTATTCATAATAGGTGGAGAATAACATTTCAAAGAACATTTTTTGGCTAAATATAGTCCTGGCCAATAGAAATATAGACTATTATAAAGTTACCTACAATTTTACTTTATATTTAAGCTAACGTCAATTTCCTATTTCAGGCTTTAAATATATCCGAGACCACTCCATCGGAATCGAGTTACACTGCACTTTAATGTTTAAATGCCTGAACTAAAATGAGAAAGTTAGCTTGAAAGTTAGAAAAATATGTATGTATATTTCTGTTTTAATATAAGCGATTTTTGTTCTACACTATCCTCCTAACACTACAAAATACTTTATTCAACATTATCATAATTTTTCTCTTTGTGTAACTAAACGGTCGACTGAATTACG
Organism: Lerema accius; assembly: GCA_001278395.1. Lineage (NCBI taxonomy): Eukaryota > Metazoa > Arthropoda > Insecta > Lepidoptera > Hesperiidae > Lerema > Lerema accius. Next base: position 87,031 of record LGAG01000184.1, read on the forward strand.
AAAAGATAGAAAAGGGACTCGGGTTGGGATACCTTTTATATAAAATATTTCTCTAACAAATACTATGCTTTTGGTCAGTGAAGCAAACAATATTCAAATCAAGTAGAAAGATGCGTACTTTGAGCCTAAATTACTAGTGAAGGTAAATATTTCAGTATTCTTTCATAACAAGATAACGTGTCTTGTTATAATTTATCTAATATTTTAACACATATACAATCGATTTAAAATAAGACATTATACTTAGGTTAAGTTAGGCTATCGTGTGGGATTTTCCGGATTCGTCCCGAGTTAAAAACAAAACGGGAAATACCCGACACTTTTTTATCCGGAGAATGCTTGACAAATCAAGTCAAGCAATAAATTAAAACAAATCTCTGTTAATCTTTGAAATCCTAAGAGTCTCTGAGCTAGATTGAGAAAAGACGGATAGGATGGACATAGCGAAACTATTAGGGCTCTGAATTTGCTACGGAATCGTAAATGCCCGGTGTTTTTAAATTGCAAATATTTATAAACGTCCGGGATAAAACCATGATCTCGTCGGCAAAAAATGTTGCCCAGGGACGGAAATTTAGGTGTTGACAGCTCTATTTTTACGTACCTAGTGCGGAAAATTATGTTAAGCGTGATTTTCCTCTGCAGGCACGCAAATAAACAAATCTAAATATATCATATCCGTAATTTCCTAATCAATTTCAGTTACAATACTGAAATTATTAGAAGCCAATCAATTCCTAATTACTGCAATATTGTACTCTTGTACCTACAAATTAGTACACACTCGTGCGTATCACGACGTGATACACTATACGGTAGGATCACGTTTACATTCTGTTTAAAGAGATTCCTTACTAGTTTCTATATCGGTTTTATGAAAATGACTTCGTGAGTGCTCCTTAAAATAGCATTGCAATGGATTTATCCTTATAATTGGAATGTAAAACGATATGTTTAGATTCCTACACTACGTATTTATCGTGCCTATCGTCATTAAAGTTTTTGCTATCAATATATTTTTTGTATCGAAATTGGTGACTAGAAACTTGTGAGACTAGCTTGTTTAATTCCATCACTGCGACCGATACAAGTTTAAACACATAAGGCCTATAAGGGGTGACTTTATGGGGACTTTCAAAAGAGGGCAGGACAGCAGAAGGATTGGATACCAACATGATAATTAAATATTGCCAGGCTTAAACTACAGAACCTAGTTTTATTGAGTGGTTTTCATTCAATCTCGCTAAGTAATACTGCGTCAATACCAAATGGTTAGTGGGAAATGGAAACAAACTGTCAGGTGCAGATTTCTAGTTTAGTCTTGAGACTTAAATTATTGGGTTGAAAACTAAGTAAATAATTGAGGTTTCAACTAAGAGGTTGCGGTTTTTTAAATTCTTATTCTTGTTAATATTCTTAATCACTTGTTGCCAACGCTGTATGTTTTCATTTTCTGTACTTCAAAATTCTTGCTACCGGATACAAGAATCAATAAATACTTCCAAATTAAAGTATTTATAATATTAAAATTGTTATACAGCATGAAACATTAGAAATAAAACTTGTGAGTAAAGTTTTCAGTATGAAATTCATACTCATACTATGAATATCTCTATTTCCTGGCTAATTAAGTACTTGCCAACTACTATAGTATGCGTGAACGCTAGTGGCAACACCACAGAGTACTATCTACGTACAGACAGTAGTACTACATACAGAGTACTACATACTGAACACGCTTACACTATTCATGGAAGCAAAATTCGGTCATTGGAGAATACTTTAAGAAGAAGTAATGAAATACAACTAACTACGATGCTTAGAATTCCTGGATAATTCTAACGATAAAGTTGGAGACAAAACCGTGGATAAGAGAGAATTGAGGTCACAATTGATTTAATTTTACATTCTTTTAGAGTTATTGTATTTCCTACTGAGTGAGCAAGACGAAGGATTGGCAGATAAAGAGTTTATGTAGAAATATTTATGTAAAAGTAGAAACTGTGTGTTTTTATAAATAAAGCATTTAATATAAAATTTATCAATAAAAATAATCAAATATATTTTGTAACCACAGTTTGAAAAAACATTTACCCTAGAGATTACTCAGTGGCAGTATAATTCGTTCAGGTTTTCATCGATCCGGTATCCGGTTCTAGCTAAGTCCGGTAGATAAGCAAATTCGATTTTCCGGATCGTACTCTCTACTTTTGGTATTTATGCAATCAAAGAAAGGCACCGGCTAGTATTGGATTATAAGTAAATCCTATGAATGTGGATTTACGAAGTATCTTTGGCATGGATAACGCATAATGCAGTATTTGGAATTCAGATCTCGATCTTTGACTCTACAAGTATTTACGCTGTTGCCGCGCTACAGGTAAATGCTCTGTCGTTATGTTGCCTATATTGTTACAAGTCATTTTTATTATTTTACTGCTACATCGGTGCCTTAACGTGTTAATTGTCGCACTAAATAATTTGGCTAAGGTGTAAACGCAGCTGTAATATAATATTATAGTATTACTTTTTGGGTACGTATATTTTTCTATTAATTATTAAGTGTTAATAAAATTTGTCTAGCAAAACACTCGGTTATTAATTAGTTACATACCTACTACATATTATTTAACTATCAATTAGAATAAATTAACTAAAGATAGCTAAAAGGAGTGGCTGAAGTTCCGATGACTCCTTAATGCGTACACATTACAAACATGACTACCATTTCGTGTTTCCACTTAATCGAAGTTCTGTTATTTACTGAAATGTCAGGCGCAGAGCATTTAAATAAACAAATAGTCAATCAGGTTTTATTAAGCATTATTTCCCATGAGACTACGAGAGCTGAATAATTTGTTTGTGATTGTGAGTACTCGTTATTGTTGACAATGTTAATAAAATATGATTAAATTTTGATGATAAGTACCTACTTATTCTACTCGTAAGTACTTATTTGGGTTTGGGATACAGAACTTCACTCGTTATATCATTCTTTTACCAAGTACCTATTTAAGATAATATGTAGGTTCAAAGATGATTTGAGAGTGATCTGGGTAATCTTAAATGATAAGTTTATTAGCAGAAACGTGAAAACTGTGCTAAAGTTTACTGTAAGAGACAAAGCCAGGAAGCAGTCTAGTAAAAACAATATAAAAGGACATAAAATTGTTGTACCAAAATATGAACGTTTCGTCTAAAAAACTTGCAATAATTATGTTACAAGACAAACTGTAAGTGTGGTATATTGATAACAAAAAACATTTGTAGAGAAAACTCATACTAACTTTCCATGGGTAAGTTTAAATCTTAAAGTGGGTAAAGAAATGCGCTTTTTAAAGTTATATTAATAGCACTAGACGACGCCCACGGCTTCGCACGCGGAAGAGTAGTTAAAAAATATATTGCATTTATCCCAAGGGAACCTATAATCAGGATACAATCTATCTCATGTCCTATTCCTGGATGCAAACTATCTGTGTGCCAAGTTTCAGCTTAATCCGTTTAACGGTTAGAGCGTGGAGGACTTACCTACAAACCTACACATATACAAACATTAATTTCGACCAAATTTGATTACCATAAAAATGTTTCTACTGAGTTAATCTTAAAAGATAGACATATACTGTCGCGTACATTTTTTTAGATCATTTAAAGCGGAATAATTCTTCCATACATATTCCTATAAGTTTCCTCGATAAATGGACTATCTAACACTAAAAGAATTTTCAAAATCGGTCCAGTAGTTCCTAAGATTAGCGCGTTCAAACAAACAAACAAACAAACAAACAAACTACAAACAAACTCTTCAGCTTTATAATATTAGTATAGATAAGAATATATTACGCTTTCAAGTACTATCCAGTATATTCGCGAAGTTCTGTGAATTTTTCTTCATAGTGACTATAGATTTAGTCTTCAACATGTAAAGATTACAAAAAAAAACAATAATCTTATTGGCAGTTAAATACAAAACAATAAAAACAAACGTCATATTCTTTTAGATGTACTGCTACAAATGCATGTAAAATGGTAATAAGATGGGCGGTATTATAAAACAATATGTAACATTCTTGTAGGTGATTTACACCGTCACCTTGCGCGGGCGCGCCACGAGCGGGGCGCGGCGGGGCCGCATACACCCTGTGAGAAAGGTATACAAGGCTTAAGAGACCGCGTATTGCGTTAAGGCGGTGTAAAATAGTTGTGAGTAAGAAAGGTATACAGGGTGTAAAAGACCGCGTAATGCGTTAAGGCGGTGTAAGATAGTTTTAAAGTATTATATACTACCTGTATGTTATACTATATTATGTACATTATGCTACGCTGCATGGATGAATGCACGCTAGCAAAAGAGGACTGCAGAGAACTAAAAATATTAGATACTTTAAATAATATGAGGGTTAGCAATTAATAACAAGATTTTTTTACAGAACTCGAACGTATTATAACCAAAAGGCATGTTTATAAGCAGTAAACCTTATCAAGAATGGTATAATTTTACCTGAACTTACGAATAAAAATTGATACTGGCGATATTTACAAAATATCACATACATTATATCAAACAATATTAGGTATTGTAGACTTCCCGTAAACGTTTTATATTTTCACACTAATTACTTTTAATTCTCTAAACTAAATCGTAAAAATTGGGCCATAAAAACCTTGGCATACCGCCAAGTTGAACTAAACATCCGTTGAACTCTCGTGACATGGGCGGTGCGGATTCTAAACGGATCGACAATTCACGCAAGGTGAAGTAACCTACCGAAAGGGCAAAATCGACAGATATAAAACGTGAACATCCCTGAAGATTGTATTATAGCGCCGCAGTTGCTCCAAGGAGTTGCACTATCTACTCATAATACATTCGGCAACGGAATTTGACTAACATGTCGACATCGGTAAGACAAATGGCAAGTTAGTTCGATAGTAACATGTTCAATTGCAAATTGTGTTTTTTATTGGGACAATTGATTAAATTCGCAATTAAGAATTTTGTGTCACATCATTATTAACATTTAGCAATACAAAGTTGATAGTAGATAAGAAGAGTTATTTAAAAAAGTACCAAATATTTTTCATTTGATACGACCTGATGAAAGTTGTAGTTACCGAAGTCAGCCCTAATTATCTTGGTTTTAACTGCTATCAATAGAACCTGTAAAAGTACTCGTACTTTATAATTAGGGAACTAATCAATGAAAAACTATCGTAAATCTTCTTAAAGCAGTAATTAAAGTATTAATCCTAATCCTATCGGAATAGTTGTCATAATATGTCACTAATAGTCACACCTAGCCAATTCGGGGTTTTGTCACAGATCTCTATAGGCAGCAGAGGATGGTAGTACTTCAAGCTCATTTGCTATTCTTAGTAACTTAAAAAGGTGATATTTGTACGTGTTTCCTGTATTTCCAGGTGTTTCTGTTGACGCTGGTAGTGGCGGCGGCTGCTGGAGCGAGGCTGGAGCACCTCACACAAGGCTATAGTGGCGGAAACGACGCACCAACCAACTTTGAAAACGTTAACAACGGCGACGGAACTTATCGGTTCAGGTCAGTAATCATTTTTGTATAGATTACCGAAAAACAAACAGATAAGGTACGAGTAAGTGGTCTGAAAAAAACACCAGTCAACCCAATTTCAAGTAACATTTTTTTTTTGTATAGAAATGCATTTTGTTTTAGACATGAACAATGTTTTTGCTTAATATAATTAAGTACTGAACATTATAAATACCGAGTGATATTAGAAGTTGAGTAAGCTAATGATGGCTAAAGTGGGAGATGAAATGACTGTCGAATAACACGACAAAGTTAATTTTGTGTCTTTATATTTTACATATTTCAGCTTTACCTACCTACTGACCTATATGCCTCGTATTTTTTTCTAACGTAATATAGGGACATATAGAGCTTTTTATGATGGAGGTGTAATACCCAGAAAGGGACCCTTAACTCTCTTAATGATATCGTAAGGAATTCTATGTTATTTAATAACAGATGAATTTCTCTTTATTGAATAACTTTCACTTTAATTTTGCATTTAATAACATTTACATTGTGTATTATTGCCTATCATAGACTGTTTACTAATACAATTTTAATACATAATCAATACTAATCTATTTTTCAGTTATGATACTCCGAACGGTATCTCAGCGCATGAGAGCGGGTCCCCCCGCGCTCAGGGCCCCGAGGGTCCCGCCGTGACGGCCGAGGGCGGGTTCTCGTACCGCGCGCCGGACGGCCAGCAGATCTCCCTCACATACACCGCCGACGAGAACGGCTTCCACCCCGTCGGCTCTCACATCCCCACTCCTCCCCCCATCCCTGAAGCCATCCTTCGCTCCATCGAATTTAACAAGCAACATCCCTCGTAAGTTCACAATGCATTACGTAATTATTTATACCTGCTAATAGCAAGACAAATGACGTCTTGGAAGGGTCGGTTGTTTCAGCTTTTTGTTTTGAATTTCAACCCTTTTTTTAATCTATAGCAGTCGTTAAATACAAGCTTTTAATCGCAATTTGAAAATAGTAAACATTATTTAATCTTTTCTTTAAATTCAATACTTCATTAATGAATGTTATGTAAGAGAATAAAACAGTTTATAAAAAGAAAATGATTTCAAAGTTAAAGTTGGAAATAGAAATCTAACAGTAAGACTTGTTCGAAACTTCACTAATGAACTCTATGTTAACTAACTCTTCATTTAAACAAACATTTATAAAGTTTTAACACGCTGATCGGTCTTTTAAAAATAAATGTCACGGGGCCATACCTGAGAATGAAAGTCTTTATAGACGTAAAAGTATTATTATTAAAGAGACTGAAAAAGTTTATTTTAATCTTATCTTCTGTGTATCCAATACTACTGGGGTACAATATTGATACAAGTAAATTATTATCCACAAAAAGGGTTTATCCGCCACTTTTAGGTATATGTAATTGAGTTATATTTAATTGATCTTGTGTAGATAGGTAGGTTTTATACATCCGTAAATAGAAATCTCCAAGTAATACGTCAGTGTTAGTAAAATAAAAATACTGTAAATGTATACAAGTTAAAGTTTTGTATCGGCCTCGTAATAGTAATTCAGTTTTCATTATAGTATTAACTACCCTTTTAAATAATTGAGGTTGTACGAAGGAAAAGGGCATATGTACAAATTCGAAAATATCCTCCGTTTGATACATTCGGGTAAGAAATCTATACCTTATTGGTATGCCTGGTTAAAATGCCTGAGCAATGTTCAGTTCAGACTCGATTGCATTATTATAAAGGGACTATTTACTATGCAACTACGAACCTTCTTTATTAAAGACCTACAAGTACATGGTGAACAAGTTGTTACTAAATGATTTCTGTTTTTCGACAACTTTTTATAAGCAGAAAGTAAGCAGATAGATAAAAATATTTTTAAAGAAAAACTTAATAAGTAGTCTAATGTCTCTGCCGGAAAGAAATTGCCTTGATAATTAAATAAAAAAATAGTAAACTTATTAAATAGCTCTGATCGATCAAGTAAAAAACTATGAATGGTACCTTACTTTTTTTAAATTATCTAAACATTTATGTAAATTTTGTTTTTTTTTTTCAGAAACGAAGGAAGCTACAATGGCGGTCGCAACAGCTACCAACAATATTAAAATGAATTTTCTTTGTACATTTGATACGTGCCGTACCTCATGAAGCAAGGACTGTGATATCGACAAGAATTGTGTTATTTAATTTGCCTAGCTCATTAATAAACTTATTGATTGATATCCATTTGGATAATTGTGCTCTTTCATTTATTTATTCATGTGAACTCACTTTTCGACCCAATGACTCATTTAATCATTGTTTCATGCGACTTAACTGATGAGAAATAAAAGGCCCAATTTATTTTGATAAAGATAAAATGATGTATCTAATGATATCTAATTGAAATCTCTAAATCATTTCTCATTTTTGTCTGAGCATCTTTTCCTCTAATCTAACACTCTTGTTAGTTGTAATGTCTGACGTAGCAAACTTTACTATATTATCGTATAGGCTGAGACAATTTTTATAGGTATCCGATAGGATTCAGGGAGTTATTAACATTAATAGATTATTATTAAGGTCTTACTAACACCTGCAGTTTAAGCTAGTTTTTATCATTTCTAAACTCTTTGAAGTCACTAATACAGCGATAAAAAGAATCAGTCTAAAAATGGATACATTTGCAAACCAAATTGTGTGACGCAGTTAAGTCAAACTTACCCCAGTCCTATGTTGTATAAAGGTTTTTTCGTCGTCTTGTATTTTTATTTATCTGTTAAGATTAACGAGGGTTGCTGAGTGCTCCGAAGTACGATTTGTATAATGTTGTATTCGGTTTTAGACACATCTCTGTAAATAATGGATTTAAAATCTACGCCATCAATCTTAGCTCATATTCTCTAATAATTATTCAAGACTTCAATTTGTATTTGGCTCTTAACATCGCTGGTGTCAACCTACTTATAAATCAAAGTAAAACATAGGGTTTCACTTTTCTTTTTCATATTTTGCAATTACTTTATTCCTTCTTTGTAGTTACTGTCCTTAGATATTGTCTTACTTTTGTGAGATAAATATGTTTAAAAATATGAAAATTAGTAATCATTTCTGCCCCCCCCTACCTTTTTGTCAGCAAAAGTAACTAGTCTAGATCTGAAGTCGCAGCTCAGAATATTATTCAGTAATCACCTATTGTTTGCTGATTTTTGAGAACATGATATCTTCTTGTGTTTATATTAAAATTTGAAGTCTCGTCATTTATCGTAATCGTCATTCTGTCATCACATAATAGTTGAATAGGCGATTGTTTAGTGGGTATATCTCTAGAATATCGGATACATCTTGACACTTCAGCAATGCACCTTACTTACAACTGAGATCTCTGCGTTTGTATTCGTACTTATGATGGGATAGTGTTCAACGTCTATGTTGTATGAGGTTTAATTACCTACTTAGTGCCACTGTAGAGAATTAACGTAAGAAAAACATTTTAAGAACCTGTGGAAAACTGATAATAAAGTGTGACACACTAATTACTAAAACATTACAATTACATGACGACTCGTATGGCGTAATAGTTACCGTGCCGGACTGTCGACCAATGAGTACTGGGTTCGAATTCCAGCTAGACGGAAATTTGAACGATGAATTTAAATTTCTTATTTCGGTTTAAGTGTGTCTTTTGTCTAAGTATTTGTATTGTCCACGGCAATAACGATATTTATACATTCAATAAAAAATAAAATATTACATAAACAATGTATTAACGCAGGTATGACCTTTCATCAAACAGTTTCTTACATACGTTAAGGCGCCTCCAATCTCCCGTAAAGAGGTTTCAATCGAGTGTAATAAATTACTTCTAAATAATAGCCTCGTTACTTATTACGCGCTAATGTAAATCAATTTGACTTCAATTTGACCTGCTACACCTCGCTTAAGTTAGGTAACCGCTAAGTATGTAGGTACGCGGAGATGAGAGATTGCTAATTATATCGTCCGATATGTTATATAACTAGTTTTTATACTCGAAAACTAGCAATAAGTTTGTAAATTAACAAGTAGATAATATAATATGTAAAAAAGACCTGAGAGGTGATTACAAATTGTAAGTAAGAAAACATCTCGGCCAAACAACGGTCTTGCTTCAGAACAAAAAACACCTCTTTGGTACATTCGTAGTAGTTATAAGGTTAGGTTATAACAGTCCTCTTTTGTGTCAGGATAGCTAAGAATGCGCGGCTTCCGTTCTGTCTATCTCCTAATTACACCGACTGGTATTTTATGATATCAATGGTGCGAAAAACTAGATTTTAGCAAAAATTTACTATTCTGTAGGCACTAGATGCAGAGCTATTAATAAGTGGCATTTATTAACTCATATCCAAATTTCCTTTGGGTGCCATAAAAAAAAATTCCGACACTTGGGTTGGCCACTAACCCCTCCGCCAATCCGCACTGGAGCAGCATGGTGGAGTATGCTCTAGGCCTCCTCAGTTATGAGGAGAGACCCGTGCTCAGTAGTGGGCCGTTAATGGGTTGAGGCCATTAACTCAAAACGTACATAAATATTCCAGAACAATGATGATTAAGTACAATATTATGACAGCTTATTTGTGCGTTTGTTTTCGCTAAACTTAAAAATGGCTTCATTCATAAGTTTGTGCTTTTATCAGTAATTTATTGTAGTAAAATTGCCGTAAGAAATAAAAAACTCCTATGTTTGAAAGTCACATACTAAACAATTTATCTAACGCATAGCGCGTAGGTTTTCCGAGTCCAACTAAGGATTTTTATTTACTACACACTTCAGTAATAAAATTACACTACATACTCAGTAATATTGTACGGTTAAAGTAATGAAAAACTTTCACACATTCAATAGGTTTATCACCCACATAGTCTGACTTTCTGTGGGTGGTTTAAGACAAATTTGGGATCAAAAGCTCACGCCTACGACTCACCAAGAAATATCTATTTATATCAATGATATTTTATTTTATACCTCCTGTATTAAACAACTGAAAAAAATATTCGGCACTACAATGCATTGCATCTTTACGGTCTTAACGATAGTTATTTTCCGTCTCTTTCGTACACTAAATAAAATAAAAACTAATAGAAGTTGAATATTAAATCAGCTGAATATGTAATGGTAGGTATACATGTAAATGAATTTCCTATAGGGCACAAACCATCCTAAAGCTATAATTACTTATCAGTGAACCTTACACCTGGGTGAATTGGGTGAATTTTTGCACCCAATCATTTTCTAATAATGAAGGAAATTACCTAGCCTATTGCTTATAACGAACCTTGTATTTTCTATCACACGTTTGTAAAAGATATACCTAATAGGGATAAGGTAGTAAAGTAAAGTAAATGCGACGTCATTAAGATAAAAGGCTAATTGATTCATTCATTCTCGCTTTATTAAACATGCATATTTACAATAGTATGATACATTAAAATGAAATAAATTAATGAGTGCTCGCGTTCATAGTGGTATCACAGTCCGGGGCAAAAAGCTCGATAGCTCATACAATCGTCATAGTTGCTTAACTAAAGTACACATTTACATTATCACTTGGAGTATAAATGATTCTTAAGTAGATGATATAACTATAGAGAAAAGCACAATATCAGATCAAAAGTTAAATTAATGCCTTACGTTATAGTTTAAATACGAACATAGTTCTAACATTACACAAACAGGTGACAATGATCAAAATAAAATAGGATATTAAAAAAAAGTTAGGTAATAAAAACTAAAAAGGTGCTAATATGAAAACAAGTGCAAAGTAAGGGTAAAACAAAAAAAAAATTGAAAGTCAGTAAACAATACCTGTTCGGAAAAGTAACTTTTTTCCGAAAAAGTACCAGAGCGACAGAAATCAGAGAGGTCTGTTTGAGACTATGTTCGATTAGGTCATAGTGTATAGAGATCAGTAGTGATAACCGTTGGAGCCGCCATTTCCACTGCCAGAACCTCCGCCGAAACCAGATCCGCCGCCGGAACCACCGCCGAAACCAGATCCTGAACCACCATTGTAGGAACCCTCACTGAAAACAAGCAATAAGATCAATAAAATGAAACCACATTACCTACTGATAATTCGCGCTCTAAAAGTATGAAACGCAAGAAAAATAATGAGCAAAATTTAACCAATTATCAGTGACGCTTGTATGCAGACAATCTGCGGAAGCTCAACAGTTACGACTTAATTGAACTTTTTTTTAGAAATGTTGAATAAGAAATGATTCAGTGTAAAACTTAATCATTGAATATTACTTTCTTTCTTTCTTTGCTCTTGGCTGACAACGCATCAGTAATGTTCACGATCGATGGTGATCACCTACCATAATATGGCAAGTTTGTCGGCATAAAACAGGATGGTCATAAAAGCAGATTTTAACTGGCTGAGAAGTACTTACGACGAAGGGTTACGCTTGTTGAACTCAATGGAGCGCAAGATTTCTTCTGGAATGGGGGGAGGAGTGGGGATGTGAGAGCCGACGGGGTGGAAGCCGTTCTCATCGGCGGTGTATGTGAGGGAGATCTGCTGCCCGTCCGGCGCGCGGTACGAGAACCCGCCCTCGGCCGTCACGGCGGGACCCTCGGGGCCCTGCGCGCGAGGGGACCCGCTCTCCTGAGCTGATATGCCGTTTCCGGTCTCGTAGCTGGAATGAAAAAAAATTTGACATTGTAATCAAAGTATCGCATTAGAGCATCCTGAAGGACTTTGGAATGTTCCCAATCTAGTTGTGCCAAATAATACACAATCTACATAAGTGTTTAAACTGTAATGGTTGTAGAAATCACTTTCGATTTTTTTCTGTGCTAAAATAATGTAATTATACCTTTTCAACAGTTAAATGTATTAATATTAATTTAGTGGTTCTATGTGTATACGGGTAAGGTAGATAACATTTTACACCATTAACTAAATAAAATAAATTTAAGAGAAAATCTGACTTCATTTCGAATAGAAAACACCGACGAAGTATCTAGGATCATTGCAGTAGCTTTAACCATTGTTACTTTTACATAAATATATTCCGCCCTCATTCTGCGTTGAATTTATTCAAACACTTGTGCGCTAACACTCAGTACAAGAACCTTTATAAAATAAACAAAAGGAGATATTTAACTTTAATGGTTATAGCTTTTTGCTTTTGAATCAAAGATCTGGTCTTTAAAATAAAAGGCGTTAACTTCATTATAGAAAAAATTTCTAGAAAATTGTGTTAAGTTTTAAACTATAGGCACTAGTTATTAAATTTTAAAAAGGAAGCAAACTAAATTAGGATTACTTCGTTTCTTCAAAAGCAAACCGTTTTTCTGGTTAAGATTTAATTTGGGATTTTAAAGTAAACTTTGCTAACGTGGTTCATACCATCATCCTAGTTAATAAGATCTTTCGGATTGATTCGGAGTTTTGTGAAACGACTATCGGGCGAAGACGCGGGCTAGGTCTAGTTCATAACTAAATCTGACAACACTGTTGTTCTACTTTTGAAATCACACGGATACCTACACATAAAAATCAAGTTAAAATAATACCTGAAGTGGTAGTTGCCGTCACCGTTGTTAACATTCTCGAACTTCAGGATAGGGATGTTAGCGCCGGCACCGCCCCCGCTCGGGCTTCCTCCGAAACCGCCTCCGCTGTTGAAGGCACTCGCAGACCCTGGGGTTCCTGATCCTCCAAATG
>LGAG01000184.1:136822-166376 GCA_001278395.1 Lerema accius
TTGTTCTCTCAAATCAGCCGTTTTTACGTGATGCGCTTTTAAACACACAGACAAACAGAGCCCCTCCAACTTTCAACTTTATTAGATAGATAATAGATAGATGATCTATAAGTACATATAAACTAAAAGTTCAGAATCCCCGCCACATAGATTTAATAACTCGCCATCAGTTACACGTTCCGGTCGTTCGGGAGTGCGAGCGAGTGCAAACTACAAACTGTCCAACTAGGAAACTTGCCGGCTGCATCATACATATTTACTATCACGTCACGTAATAACTTACTGATATGCATTTGCTGCCTATTAAATTTATCGATTTTTATACCATTTTATACCTCTACTAAAAGACCGGGCAGGCGATGTTCTACCAAATATTTTGACTTATAGTTTGGTTGAGCACTTTTTCTTTTTTTCTCATCAGGTATTCCCGATCTATAATTTTAGTATAACTTTTGTAAACATCATCACATTAAACAACTTTTGCTATGATTGCGTTTCAGTATTTCTAATTGTTTAGCTGCAGCTTTTAATTGAGGTACCGTACACATAGTAAGAAACTATACTTTGTTACAATTCTATTAATCTATACCTGTAAGAGGTACCTAATATTTGTGAGTTCTTATGTAAAAGGTCTAGTAGGTACAAAATTACACTATCCTCAAAACTCATCCGGTTTAAAAAATCCTTTATGTATGAACGTTACGCATTACGTTACGTATGACGTTATATCAGTAAGTGACTCAGGATATATTTCTTTTGATAAACAATATATTTGCACCTCTGCGACGCCAGGTGGGTTGGTAGTTATAAATAAATAAAAGTAGGCGTAGATGGCATTGTTTCTATCGAATGCCGGTGATACATCACCTTGCCTTTCAGCTATTGATATGTCACACTTTACAAATTGGAAATTGTTGTGAATGACGCATCAACAATGTGTAACAATATTTTATATTCTATATTTGTATTGAACATAATCACAAAGCTTACGTTAGCTTTGTATTTTTTAGTCCACATTTTTCAGTTACGAAACAAAACGTTTCCAAATTCAGCGTCACGTCAAAATCCTAGGCGTTGTGTTGGTTGTCCATACAACATGGGCTGCGTTAGTAAACGACTGATTTATGCTTGTATGGAGGCCGCTATGCGCTATTGTTTCTGTACAATTTATTGCAGGCCCACCACTACTGCCACTGCGATTCACTTCGACTACGATTCGATACTAATTTGTGTAGTAATCAATCGGTAAATGTTACCAGTTTATATGGTTTACTTACTGCATTTTATTCTTATTCTGTTTGTGATTTGTCTAATAAATATGTATTTGTAAAGCCAAAAAGTAGATGATATAATGCGCTTTGTTTATCGAGATATTAACTTACATAATCACGAGATATTCACGTGGTACTGAACTTTATACTCGTAGTCTAAAGTATTTTTCCGAAGTTACCCCACCATTCAAAGAGTTTGCGAGATATATAGAGTTCCTGTTTAAATTTAGTTGGCAGCCTTCAGCTTTGACCATTTAATGATTTGAAGCCTGAGCCTAGCAAATTTTTTGAAGAAGCATTAACTCCTGTAAATTCTTCGTAATAATCACGCAAGTTTGCCTCCAATACTTTTAGGTCCTGTTCATAAAATTACAGCTTAAATCACCCTTCTTTCAGTGTTTTTAAGTGCTTAACCATGTGCTGTTTGTGTATGCAACACGGCCGGTGGTATATCAGCTAATTTATGCGTGTATAACGGTCGGTTTATGCGCTATTGTTTGTGCTGGATTTATCACCGTTTGGTAGCGGCCAATGGCACCGCGATTCACTTGGCCTGCAACCTATTGACGCTGCTTTGGCGTATTGTTCTCTGAGCTTCCTAAAATTACAAATTAATGCCACGGCATAACATGCTGTAAAGACAATCCATATTTCACGATAATCCGCTTTGGCGTACGTTGCGTTGCTTTACGGTATTGGTTAGGGTACAGGTTATTATATCTAGCTAGACAGTGATCGATTGTTAGTTTTAAGCTGGTCATATACAAGCACGTTAAAGCAGTAGGTTCTAACAATCGCGCTTCACTGCTTCGTCCACTGCTTCAAGGAGTCCGTCTATGAACAGCCTTAAATTGTCCTTAAGTCAATTCAAAAAATACCTCAGGGTTATAATGAAAATCTACACCATGTAGGTAGGTATAGTTTTTTAATTTTATATCTTTCTTTATTAGTAGGTACGTAATACCTTACACCCATAACTTACGGGTTAAGGTTAATTTAGTTCTAACGCGAGCTGTAAAGTGAGGCTGCGTTGAAAATTGTCAATTCAGCCGAAGTGAATTTTCTTCTCCCGTTGTTATTCATGGACGGATCCTCGTGTGGGATTGCGATGATCTCGTGAATATACAATTTGGCAGATTGCGACGCGTGGCTCGAGAACAATACCTGTCCACAAATTGGATGAATCCAACCGGATCTTCCTGCTTCTTGACTAAATTTTAGCTTGATGTGATAAGAAAATATTTTTAAAAAGAAACTTCAATTTTTGCACGTGCTTGGCGTAGCAAAGCTGAAGGCTGTAGGTACACCCTATTGAAGTCTTGGGTTTACTTGTAGTTCTAAATAGTCGTTACCCAGCTGTATCAATCTATTCACGAGCATGGTAGAATATGATCTAAGTGTTTTTAGTCATTAGGACTGCGATGTACCTAATGTGCTAAATAGGTTCTGAAGTCATGTGATTGATAATGTTGTTCTAGTATTTTGTTGTGATTACTTATGTCTAAATATTAGGAGGAGGTATTTATTTGCCATATTCCCTTTATCGACTGAAAGGAAGCCGGAAAATAGTAACATGAACTCGTATGTTATAAACTCATAAATAAATATGTAAAATTATAAAACAGATTTTTATATTCCATGTAGGTATCGTATACGACCCATAAAATAAGATTTACGTAAGGTAGGAGTAAAAGGTAATACTTGTAGTTCAGATATTAAACATCAAAATGACTGGCGCCACAGCCTGTGAAATTCAGTAGTCCAAGCCTAGTTGGATGAAATGTCCTCACTCTATAATTACGAGGCAATGACATACAGTTATTTTACTGGCGCAATCTATTTTAACTTTGATAATGTTATTTAAAGATATATTATAGACAGACAGTGAAAAAGATAAAACGAAAGAGAGATAATGTGTTTTTACTACTTACATTCTTTTAATTACTGTTTCTTTTAGTGGTTCGCAAAGACTCGTGAGCAAATCTTATGCCTTTTGCACGTATCATGTTTTGGTTTGTACGTTGACCGGCTGAAACCGCCTAGACTGTGACAGAGTCATAAAGCGTGATGGTGAAAATATGTAGGTACTATTCATATTCTGCTTTTATAGCGGCCGGACATTATATTTGTTTCTTTCGTTTTATGTTACCTTTTTGCGTCTTCAACTATCCTCTGACCCTTATCGTTTCGTATACAATAACGTTGTATAAGGAATAAGTTTTCTTGAGACAGATTTTTCTTTTTTCTTCGTCTTTAATGGCGTGCTAGAAGTGTAGAAGCTTTTTATGTCACTTGTGTTTGAGTACCATGGGCTACGTTGACCGCTTAGGGAGCGTCCATGAATTGTGGTTTTATCTTTTCATTTTAATTTCATTTTTAGCTGACTACACCAGAAGAAGAGTAACGTTTTTGTTTTTTTTTTTGTTTTTTTTTTTCATTGGCCTAACTAAAGATAGATCTAGGTACAGCTTGACAAATTTCAATTTCAACATACGAATTGTAATTGGATTTGTCTGTTAAAAGAGTGACATAAGCTATACATCAAATCGTTTTTATTACACCCGGTGACGAATAGAATATTT
Organism: Lerema accius; assembly: GCA_001278395.1. Classification (NCBI taxonomy): domain Eukaryota; kingdom Metazoa; phylum Arthropoda; class Insecta; order Lepidoptera; family Hesperiidae; genus Lerema; species Lerema accius. The sequence continues at coordinate 140,676 of LGAG01000184.1, forward strand.
AGCAGGCGGCAGCAGTGTTTTTTGTGGTACTACTAGTATGGTTGTCTGATACTAGTAGCCAGCTAGTAGCCTACTAGTGTACTTACTGAACTCAAGTTGGCTGGCGGTGGCGCCTAAATAAACGACGGGCTGCTTTAGTACCTACTTATTCTATAACTATATAGACCCAAAGCCACGTTATATTATATTATAATGTATAAAACATAATTTTTATATAACATATATTAAGGGTGCATAAGTGTTATATTAAGATTGATTCATATTGCGATAATTTTATCTACTAAATAACCACAGGAATATGGAATATTAAAAAATACACGTTTATACCTTTGTTTAAAATTTATTAACAATCAACAGAAGTACGTATACTAGCTGCATACAAGATATTTTATAGTCAGAAAGTAGGTAGGTACATCTTTGGCAAGTCGCATTTTTAATATCAAGGTGCGTTTATACACAGGCCGATTTATACGCAAGTGAATAGGTATACAAATTATGGCGAATACAAAATCGCACTGACTATAAAGAAATCTTTATAATATTAGACAGTAATTAAATACATCTTTAATTAAGTTACATAATAAATAGTTTAAATATAACGGCATTTTTTATGTAATTTTAGGAATAATTTTTATTTTTTTTTCAAATGTCAAGTTACGTGTCTAATAGTTTCTTAAGGCCCGTTAACTACGCGGTCTTCATCATTTCTTAGCAGTCGTTAAGCCTTGTCGAATGTCATACGTTGTCGTAAGAGTTGGTCACAAATCAACGGACCCGCAGTAAGTCGCGCGTGCGCACTCAATTACATATTTGACAAGACCAAAGTATTTTACAATTAAGTAGCTCTAATTAAATAATTAAAAATGGTACGTACAAATAATTGAGAACAGTATTACGCCAACAATCCTCATTCATAACCCAGAAAATATGTGTGCAATCTTTACGAGTTGAAGTAAAACTTCTAAGTGTATTAATAGTGAGATAAATAATTTTGAATAATAATAATAATAGTTATAGTTGACGATAACTTACAACAAAATGGATGAGTTAAGTAAAATAGGTGTCTAACTAATAAGTAGGTATAATATCTGCCTCAATAACGTAATTCCAAAACAATTATTTGTTTTATTCGTTTTATAACGCAGTTAATTCTAACGTCAATGTGGCTTAGGACATTTTTAAACACTTGACTAAAAATATGAAAAAATTGTAAACCTACAATAAGGTTTGAAATAATCACACATACTTCTACAGAACTCAAAGAAGTTTTACTCCATGTATATTATGCTTTATGCTCTTATGATTCAAGAGAATTCCAAAGTTCGTAAATTATCTTATATTAATTACATAAAAGGAGAGGGGTACCCAAAATACAACCAAAAACAACCAACATCATTGTTAAAACTATTTTTCTGAAAAAGACAATATATTTATTTAGAAACATAAATATTTATGAATTAAAAATAGGCAACTAATAACTGATAAAACACAGTAACAATGCATTGTGAAAATTGTATATCTCGTAGATTTATTTTAATTTTCTACTTACACTTATATTGATTAAAAAAGTGCTAATAAAATTACGACAAATAAACTTATATTGTAATCGCACCGGAATAAGAGATTTGATATTAAAATTAACTTTTTAAACTTAGACCTCACACAACGCCATGGCTAGATCATTAGATACTTAGACAGATGTTTTGTACTAAAATGTACAGAGTTGAGACATTTTGTGTTAACTCAGAGTGCGACACGACAAAATGTCGCAAATTGTAGTAACATGTATGTCGCTGTCATAAATATTATTAGAATCTTAGTCGCCATATTCAATACAGTATTTGCTAACACTAAAATGACGTCCTGATGAGGTTCAGCTATTAGAAAAATTAAAATAACACGATTGCATTTAAATTTTATCGAAAATGTAACGAATACTTAAAACAACAGTAAAACGACGTATAAGTCGTCGATATAAATACATAGATATCACATGTAGAAGACAGCTTAAATATGATATGTGCTTCTTGAGCTTTGAGCTACGGTAACAAACTTCACAACAGAAAAAACATTTAGAAAATCATTCAAACTTAATAATCTACACTTAAAACATAAATTAAATTGCATTTCATTATAATTATGTACAGTCATTTGCACTTTACTTATAGGTACGTGTCTTCAGACTTTTACGTCGCTAGTCTCAAAATATACAGAAAATATCTAGGAATTAGGGCGGGAGGTTGTGTTGCGTTTAGGAATTTATACCGAACAAATTTCATTTTCAGTCAATTACCAAAAAAGTTGCGTCAAATATTTTTGTACATAAAAATGTTTCAGGCGGGTTTTCCAGATCGTTTAAAAAAAAATTATAGCTATAGCGAAAGCTAAGTTACATGTCAATAAAAAATCTAAGTTTGACGCTCAGATCTCGTAAATATAGACGCGGTTTGTAATATTTTCGGAGCATAACATTCGTTTTAACGAGTTTTATACTATTACTTTAAGCTCCACTGTTCATGAAGTACTTGAACTCCTTTTATATATCATTTTATTTGTAGAAAACTATAATAGATGCTATCTTCTGTCGGTATGAAGTGACTCGTTCGCAACGCCACCTCCCGAACTACTCGTATAACTACCACACTATTTCAATACTCGTTAGTCAATCAAAACTATAACCGGTCATGCTGATTTGTACAAACGAATCGTAAAATAGATAATGCTAATGAATTTACTCGTCCTTATATTTGGCATACACGATGGCTCATCCGCAATTATTACTGGAATGGTAATGACATTATGCTGAACGATTCATACATTTTATTTGGACAATCTTTGGCACCAAAATCTTAAAACTATTAGAGTCTATGGAACCAAAGCCTCCAGGTTTCCATCATTACTTCCTTAGATCTATTTCTTAAGTCACAGATAAACGAGAGAGTTCGACTAGTTAGTCATTTTACGATTGCACCGCCCCATCCACATATCACATCACTTCGGATATACTGTTCGTATTTTCGTCACTATTATTGTTAATACCTCCCCTCAGTGGTCATACAAATTCGGCGATTTCATTTTGTATGGGATTCTCAGCTTTGTCGATACATTTTCTGATGGCGTCTAGTACAGTAACTATTCTTCTATCGAGAGCTGCTAGATGCGGCTCCCACAGTATGGGCGCCACTGGATCCGCCTTCATCGATTCTCGAAGCACTTTGGAAAGCGGTACGCCGTTGTGGAATCTAAGAAGAGAGACATTAAAGTTCAGAGAAATATATTTAAACACACACTAAATCTAAAATTATTACTAAATCCGTTTTGAAAATTTCGCTATTCCGGTTTGGACATTTACTTAAACACATAGATAAGTAAATAGATTTAGTCAACATGTTTACCTACTGTAAATAAAGTTTACTTTAACAGGTATATTTTCTTATTAAAAGCCTAGAATAATGAAGCACTCCACTGCTATTGCATTTTGTTTACTTTGATGTGTCATGGGTTATCAACTAGTTAATTCTGTTTTTCAGGTTTGAGATAATATTTAAGTACATTTAACTGCTTAAAGACATAAAATTGTATCTCTTTGTTTTAAGTACATGTTTTTTTTCTTATCAAATTGTACCTACATGGTTTACCTACATCACATCGTGTTTTCCTAGCGACATTGTATAATTTAGTTATTGTAATGATATAATGAGGTAGGTACATTTGTGTCTATAATTTTACTGTTAACTTCCTAATGTTAATTTTTTACAACCTAATGTTTTCTGAATGTCAGAAACCTATTTCAGGGCTGGGGTGCTTCTTGGCTTGTATAGAAATGCGGTTTAAAATAAGAATACCAAAAATAGTCATCGGTGACAGTATCATAAATTGTGTAGTGTAACATCTAGACTGGAAACGGAAATGTAAACGTACATTCAACTTTCTGCCTCGCTGGAAATTGAACCTAAGACCTCAAAAGGAAAGTTCGTCTTATTACGAATTTACAAACACAAAATTATAAGTTAATGCAGGTATTAATTATCCACTTCAGCATGTAATTTTATTTGTATCAACCTTTATTATAAACGAGGGGAATAATGCTAAAGATAAAAGTATAAAACCGACCTACGCAGTATATCATGCAATTACTTAAGTAGGATCGGTCAACATGCTGATTGCAGTGATTGTGCATTATACGAGTAAAGCGAACTAAACGATCGCCTGACCTGGAATCTAAATTGGATAGGAATTGTTTGCAACTTACACTAATTTGTGTCGGCAAAATATAAACGCAACATCGCAAAAGGCTCGTGCTACATAGTCTTTCTTCGTTAGCTATGTTGATCATATGTAAACAAAGCCTTAATGTATTAGACATAGTCTATTAATCTTTCCAACCAGGGGTTTGGATACAATTTTGTATACGTTGAAAATATTTTCAAAATCATAGTGGATATACTTTATATACTCTAAGTATTATTTCACCTTCCTGATACACACTGTATAAGTATAGGAATCATCAACGTATTTATACAGGGTGGCATACACGGTATACACGGTAAGTAGTCTTCGAACCACCCCCATGTATGTTTGCTGATTTTGCATAGTTTAGAAGATATCATTGTTTAATGTTTTCATACATTATCTTCACCTCAGGTTTTAAATTTTTTGTTCATTATATTGAACACTTATATTTTTTTTTTATGGTTATACTCCTATTGTGTATAGGAGTCAATTAAATTCTAAAGTCCTCTGCAAATATTTGTTAAGTCATCACGCACTTGTGTTTATATTGGTCCAGATTTTCAGAATAGGCTCTTACTGGGTAAGTGCGCATTAACACATCGCTACTTACCATCAAATGTAATTGCCGGGAAGCGCAACATTTTTCTAACTCTAATAGGTTTTCACTAAGATTTCTAGTGCCATACAAAAAAGATGGAAACACGCTGTCAATTTGGAGGCATAAAGTCAAAAACCGTATTCAAAATCTGTCGAGGACTAGTCTAGCGTAGTAATGCTACGCCTTGTTTCGCTGTTACCAACCATATAAGGGTTATGTCGTCATTGCTTTTTTTAATTGTCTTATTGTGGCAAACGAGCAGACTGATCACCGAATGGTAAGAGACTGCTGTAAATAGGCATTAGTAATACCAGAGGCATCACTTACTTAAGTAGAAGAAGAAGGCAAGAGCTACACACTTACTTAAGTAGAAGAAGAAGGCTATAGTGGAGCCATTACAAACGTGCAGATTAAGTCATCAATCATTTTATCATATCTCTCGTTCACACTTATAGGTATATCGGAACTCTCGCTGGAATGTGGGAGCGAGAGTTCCGATATACCTATAGGTGTGAACGAGAGATATGATAAAATGATTGATGACGTAGTTTGCACGTTTGTAATGGCTCTACTATAAAGTTACTTACTTAAGTAGCGTCATTAGCGTAGTGTGGCGCACGAGGCAGCACTGCAGCAGAGGCGCCAGGATGCTGAGCTCATCGTGGAACGCCTTCCCGAAGGCGCGACCCTGGTCCAGGTGGAGGGTAAACGTGTCGTTGCCGAACATCCTGGGAAAACAAAGGAAGATTAGGGAATAACTTAAGAAGATAGTTCCAATGAAACTTACAAGATATCATTGTAATTTGAACTTTGTAGCGGGAAGGTTAAGGTTGAATTTTTAGTTGAGGAGTTGGCTTTAGTTACATCATTACAGAAAATTATTCTACTATGCGTTGAAAGATTTAAATTAACAATAGGTTATTACTAAATTATGCCACCTTAAAATATATATAATAATTATAATTTGAAATAAACACACTGAACATTTGATTGAATAAGTTCATTAAAATACATACTTAAATGTCTCGTAATGATGCCTGTCCATATTTCCTGTTAAAAAGTCGAAAATAGACATGTCCATTAAATCCAACAGCCGCCGGCCAGTATCATAAGGGGGGGTTGTACGCACCTGAAAAAATTAACTAATTTAGAAAAAATAAAAATAAAATAGGTACTCAGAACGAAAAATGTATAACTGACTTACGGTATTACAGTAATCTGACTGCAATTCCCATTGGGCTTTTCGTCTTTTATGATAGGATCTTCTCCAAGGATGTCGCCATACCTAAAAAAAATAAAATCAATGTTAATAAAAAAGCGTTAGTAGGTAGGTACTCGTATAAGTTAATATCAAATCAGTTCCATGCGCTCGCTGCCGCGAGCAAAAATAGCTTGGACCAGCTATACTTCTTGTTTGATCCAAGTTACAAAGAAAAGTGGGTATCATGTGGAATTATTTACATACATTGGAATACATTTCAAACAATAATGCAAATCAACATCATCAAGACCATTGGAGGTCACTTAATTTGGAAATGCATTAGTTACCTATCATTAGCGGTCATATGTGTGCCGGTGCCATTACCGAGTATTAAATTAACAATTAAAAAATACCCTCGACACATTTTATTATCAGATGAAAGATTCATCAAACATCAATTCCTCCGTTCGGGAGCTACGGTGCCACACATAGATAGACACCTACAGACACGTCAAACTTATAACGCCCCTATTTTTGCTTCGGGGGTTAAAAATACTCACTTTCCTTTCAGCCAAGTCAGAAGAAGGCAAGAACGCGGCAAAGCTGCCTTCTAACATATCAGGGTTGCCACATATAGCGTGGCCTGTATCGCAGTAGTAAGAACATTTGCCATGAAAGCAAAAGTTGTTTGCAGGAGACACGAAGAACGTCTTTAATATGTCGCCTTCAGTCACATCGTATATCTCTGTCGTCATGTTCAACACTCGGCCTACTACTGGCATAGCACGACGGAACCCTAAAATCCTGAAAGATAAATGTGTATATTAGCTTTTTTTAACATTTAATAAGTTGGCACTAGGCTACGATCCCATCTGTAAAGTGACGTAGTATTAGATGGTATGAACGTTAACTATTGAGGGATTTTGTGTATTGAAATGTGAACTTTGGTCATAAAAACAGGTATATAATAACTATAGAATATAATAATTATAATATCTATGCTTTAATACAGTAACTTAGGCAGTGGTCGGCAAACCCCGGCTCTTTGAATGCTCGGCTGCGGCTCTTCCGGGAAATACTTATTGCAGCCTCGGAAAATCTTATATTTATTTTAAACTAACGTTACTTAGCAAAGGAAAACTCGCGAGTGTTCTGTTAATCCTAATTATTTCCGTAACGATGTCTTCTACGAAAAATCTCATGTTAAATAAATGGCTCTTTGAGTTAATTTTAATTGGGTATTAAGTAAGTATGTTGGTCCATTTGGATGACAAGGTTATTGAACTTGGCTACTCTACAAACTAAACAAAAATTTAACGAAACAATAAAGTAACTATAGTAGCTATATCTAAAACACTAATGAGGAATTTAGCAAAATAAATTCTCAGTTTAATCAGTGACGTTACTGTAGGTAAGAGAAACTTATCTAATCCATTCGTCATACATTCTCTCGTGACAAATATAATTAATTTTAAGATGGCTGTACTTAATTGAACATTATGCCCGCCTCACTGCCACACTATTACTCTTTAATGTGCTGAAATTACAGTTGGAAGAAGAAATAGTCATTTTAAAAGTTGCACGTTTTATGCTGTTTCTAAATAAGTTAGTGTAAATTATATTCATTTTATTTCTATACCCTGAAAATACATTTTTGTTTTTTGATTGTATATTATAATATTAGCTACTTATAAAGTTTTAAATGTTAAATTACCAAAATGTGTAACTAACTAAGCCTAACTATCCAATGTATTTTCAAATTGCTTTACATTGTTTTCTTTGTTTTCTATCTAGATTTCTATTATCATGGTTTTGTGTGCTTCTTTATTCTAGTATTATGTGTTAACTATTTATCATCACAAACTATAATTTTCCCACTATTGCGCTTGGGTCTCAAGTCACAATTAGTTAATACCTTACCTGTCCAGATGAAATGCCGCTATCTCAGCATTGTGTCTCTCATAGTCCGAGAAATAGAAATGATTGGGCAGCGTTTGGACGTCTCTCGCAAATCTATAGGACAATATGACTAAATTAAATACATATAATAAAAAACAAAGAAAAAAATGGTTACAAATTTCTGCATGTCAATAGGGTTGTCGGAACGCAAGATTTTTTAATGACAAAAATGTTATAATACTGATTTCATTTCATTTCTTATTAAAAATAAATTTTTCTGGAATATCGTTTGTAATACTTATTATTCCATGAAATCATTAGGTACATAATTATTTGCAAAAACTTATAGTACCTACTTGAGTGAACTTGAGTAACATAATATTTTTAAAGGTAATTATCGAATACCCTAAAATTACGTGTAATGGATTGTTTTAAGTATTCTACATCCAATTTGACTGATTATAGACACGTTTACCAGATACGTAAAACTACACACTACACGACACCCGTACCTTTTGCGTCGGAAAATAATAAGTAATTTTACTCATTTCAAGTTAGTCTTTGAAATATTGCGAGTTATCAAACGATAAATACACAGATTACCTACTATTTTTAGAATACGTTTCTATTTCTGTTTAATGTCAATCCAGTTACTTAAAAACAGCTTACTACGAGTATTTTTAAAATCCTTCTATATTTGAGACTACTTTCATATTTTCTTGTTTACCCATCTAAATTAACCTCTAAAGCAATTCACTTTACACCTCATCTTGAAAAGGTGGCATTAGTTATCTTCTACTAAGTCCAAAGAGGTTGCAAAAGAATAGAGGTTGTTGACCTCTAGAAGGTGGTTGTATGTATTGGGTAGTTGTTGGTGGTTGGTGGTATGTATGCCCATTTTTATCCTCTATATTTCTTTATTTCTACATAATATTTTGGCACAGGATTGGTCTCCATCGTGAGTGTAAAATAGGCAGGATTTTGTTATTTTAAAAATGACTGAAATATTGACAAGGCTTCTAATATTTCTAAAGACATATTCTAAACGGACTCCTCCAAAATATGTTAGGGAAGAAGAAGAAGTACCTATATGGAAAAACTTTTTTGAAGCAACATAGGTATCTTGTATGAAAGATGCCCGAACATGATAAAGCACGCTGATGCCTCTTGCTTCCGAATCAGAAGCGATCGCCACGGTGGTTAGATAAACGATAAGATTTGAAGGGCATTAAGCACGTAACATGTCGCCGAATACAAGTGCTTTTGAACTCACTTAATGATCTAATTTTCCTTTCGTAAGCTACTCTGTGGAAAGATCTTCATCAAAAGGAGTTTTTTTTTTTAATAATACTGCCGATCATCACTAGATACTAATTAAAAGTTACAGTTTATTTTACTTTTTTTTATTTTTATTTAACAGATTTAAATGCTTTTTAAATTTTTAAGATCGAAGTTATTTATTATGCATTGCTGTATGAGTTAACAAGTACAAAAAAAGCAAAAAAATTTATGTTTTCTATTTTTTTGATAATTAAGTATAAATTAAGTATATATTTGGATCAATAGGTATACCAGTTTTATCAATTTCCGGAAGGTATGCTAAATAATGTAAAGAAATTTATACAGTTTTAGAAAAAATAACTTTCGAAAAAAATTAAAAGAGCAAGTTTTTATCAAACATATTATTTTTATTTACTCTCTAAATGCTTCAATATTAGGTATTGGAACTATGTCGGTGATAATACTGAAGTTTCGTTTAATACTAATATATAAATTATTTATTGCGCATTTATTGGCTTGACTTTAAACACAGAACAACTAGAAATATAAACCTACTTTCCTCATATTTTAGAGACGATATTTGCTTATTCCTAAAAGCTCCACAATCGCAAGAACCGTCGCTACAAATAATTTATACTAGAAGACAATATGAAACCCAATTCTCAGCAGGTATCCGTGACGAAAATTGAAACCGAGTGATATAAATCCATAAAGTGAAATATCAAATTTCCTCTTTTACAACCGGAGAGGCTGTTATTTTAAATAACCCTATTTATACCCTTTTTCTCCGTTACCCGTACGTTTTACGATACAAAATTTACTTTAAACAGAAAAAGGATGTAACTAGTAAAAGCAGTTAGAACAAATTAGTTCTTTTTAGTTTGAAACGAGGTGCTTAATCAATTTCCGGGAAACAAAACGATTAAAGTGGCACTTAAATCGGAATCTGGTTAGATAGAGCAATCCCGGTAATGTATGGGAATCGTGTCGTGCGATTTATTGTCGAAGCGCTCAATGATCCCGTAAGTGGGTTAAAACAATTTAGAAGATCATTGTTATTTTACATCATGATTTTTACCCACCAAATGAACAGTTGAATTGATAAGTTTCATCTAAAGTTACAAGCCAAGGAGTTAAAAGGTAATAAAGATGATTTTAATCGGCTCTCCAAATAATATAAAACAATTTACAAAATTATTTATTCGACAAAATGATCCAAAAATATATTTTGTACTAAATGGATTAAAACCATTGCAATGAAAAGGACCAAACACCATCTATCAGTTTCTAGACCAATAAGACGCAATATTACTTCATTGATGTATCCTCATATGCTTTATTATCATAACTTCAGTTAGTATTTAATGAATTTATACATCCAGCATTACTATAGATCACAAACACGCTTCGGGTCTTGCGATAACCTCTGTCCTTCGAGTTTGATCCGATCATTGCCATTCAGTTTAGCATTCCTTTCAGCTCCAGTCCCTATCCTACATAATCGTTATCATAATTAAATCATAATGTCCTGCTAGTTATTTGAAAGTGTTCTCTAGTAAACTGTAATAGCGTTTAGCAGCTTACTTTAGGTCTGTAAGTAATTGTAATCAAATTCAAATTCTATGAATACAAAAACTATCAAAATGAGGATCCTGGAGTTAGAAATTAGTGGCGAGCGTTAATGCCGTCAATTCTTAGGCTGTCCGAACATCTTACACACTTTAATGATAAAACATACTAGCCACTAGCTTACCCTTTCCTATACAGATAAATTAGAGTAAATACTATTAACAAAAGCGCTAATTTCATAGCAGTCATAGATAACAATCGCATTTGATCGGCTTATTTAAATACACCTAATAATTTATGTTATATTCAAAGACGATCTTTTATCCTACCTTCCGTCGAAATGATTGTACGCGACAATAAAGTTAACGTAAAAGCCATAAAACTATCGCATAGAGGGAAGAACGAAAGGGTTCCTATCGAGTGTCGCAAATTTATCGTCCCCGGGCGAATAGTGCGGGAATCACCCGGTCTCTTGATATGTCGCCCGGATAACCCCTTGAGTGTATAATTTTTCCCGTGAACCCAACTTTCCAAGTAAAAACATAAATTTTTGGAGCAAGCAATTGGTATATGTACCTACTCGTATATGTTAATAGTAGATGAAGTAAACAGAAACCCAAATAAAAAGACGGAATTCTCCGAAACAACGGCCTTTAATTTGGTACTCAAAATTCAATTATGCTTAGCTCAATTAAATAATAAACACAAAAGGAAAGATAAAAGACAATATAAAATGACTACGACGTCGTACTGAAATGTCTGTCACTCGATATGCGGGGCTTTTGGGAGTGCCGCTGAGTTCTTTGGGGGATATTTTGGAATATCGTAGCATGTCTGTCAGGACGAAAATTATTCTTGATAACATTTATAAAATATTCAGAAGGTATTTAGTTTCAGAGTCTATGAGCAGATATTCTATAGATTTTATGGAACTTACTAAGAGTTTTCTATGATCGAGTGCTAAGTCCAAAGCAAGTCCACTCCTAACAATGGCGTGAACTAAACAAGTTAGGAAGAACTCTTTCAATAACACTAGTAGTTGTGAACCGAGCAAGCCTCTAAGCCGATCACGCGAAAGAACCTACGCAAAGTTTGGTGAATGGAACCGACGCATAACATTCTCAACAAGGTGACAGAAGTTTGCAAGCATTCTTGGAGTAAGAAGTGTAAGAACTTAAAACTACACAACACCTGTTCAACAAATGTATGTGGCACAATACTCACATTGAACTTGTTATGAAATACTTAGAAGTTTAAACCACATTATATTATACATACAAAGTAGGTGGAATGCTTTCTTAAGAATTTATGTCCAATTTCTGATTTGCATCCGGACATAGCTAATTTTATAAAAGTAAAACGATTTCTCTCACTGACCTAACCTAGGACATAAAGATACTCAAAGACGCTTATAGTATTAATATTTTCACATGTTATAATTAAAAATAATTACAACAACCCAATTTAACACAATAAATACATTTTTAGAATAAAAAGATATCAGATTTTATCGAATTCAAATTGAAAGAGTTATAAGATAGGTTACATCAGCCTAAAATTTTATTTATATGTGATTGGCAAACGAATATTGGCAAATTAATCTTTCGAATCATTGTTTATTCGGCGATGAATAACGAAGAAAAACTCATTGATCTATAACAACTTTTTATAGAATAACAAATGTAAAATCACTCACCTCATCGGCTTAAAAAGAGCTTGCACGCCATTAGGGTAGTCAATAATAAGTTTCAATTGAGTGCCTCCTTCCTTTTGCTCTGTTAAAGAAAAAAATATCTTGTGTAAATTATAATTAAGACCACTTTTAAACGACCTTCACGCTGCACACAATCCAGCTATTTAGGCTAAGCTTGAAAGTTGTCTACAGAAATAAATGATCGGATAATGGCGCTACTTAAATATGAGGGATCTAATAATAAATATTTAAGTTTACGATTTAACAATGAAATCCGTTTAAGTGATTTAAATATTTAAGTCCAATTGGAAGTAAAGGGCGAGATTGTTGTGGCACCATTGTCCGCCGGACCGCTAACCCCACAACTGATTGCAGACCCGACTTCATTTAATATACATACCTCGACTGCTTGAGCTTTTGTATCTACGCAGGTGGACGGAGGTAATGTTCCTACACACTTGATGAAACTTGATATATTTAAATTGGATTTGCGTGCTCAATTGAATTTTAATTAAGGTTTAATTGACGAACAGCAGTCTATACAACGCCTTCGGAAATAGTCACCGTTTCAAAGATTTCATGCGGCACTGTTTAGAATCTGGACATTTGCGTAGGCGTCACGTTTACAATTAAAATTGATCTAAAACCACTGCCAGAGAACTTGTTGTGGTCAGATAAAGTGCCTGACATTTTGCAAAAGCACCTAATTTATTACACTAAATTGCGCCACTCCAATGTAGCTTGCAAATCGAATTAACTATAAAACATTTGTATACCATATTACGATCAATTGACATCGATATTTAGAACATATTTACATTATGTATATTTAGTAACATACTTCTTTGCTTTCAATGAAATATCAGTAATTAATAACAATGTTATAATTATAACTGAACTCTGTTATGAAGTAAAATCAGTCTGTAATAACAATTTGTTTACTGAATTATTTTCTATACCTTTATTGTTTTGTTTTTCTTTTAACTTCTCTTTTTCTTATTCTTCTATATCTTTTCTCAACTTACCAGCATGCAACACAGGGGCAGTGGCCATATCCTTCAGAAGAGCTGCGACTAATGGTTCTCCATCTTCGTAAAGTTCATGTTGGGCTATCTTCAACTGGAATTTCTCCAAGTTTGACGCGTTCACACTAAAACAACATTAATTTGACTTGAATCATTATTTAACCTTAACCTTCTTCTAACCTCTTTGGTGTTTCTATGACTAATTTATCTGCCTATTTTAAATGTATATATAATTCGTATCATATAATACCGTATATTGATGTATCTCATTAATACTAGCATCAACGCATGAAGATATATGAAGCCAGGGTCCATTTGATAGATTTGCTGACTTCTTATTGAGTCAGTGCCCTAGTATCTTTTAGCTAAAGTAAAGCTAAAAATGTATAGATAATTGTCGTATACTGTTAAATAAAATCAAACCAAAAATGATCAATGAAGATGACAGAATTAATGATGAAGATAAATGAATTAATGAAACAAGAATTCAGACGGTATTAAATAGACAAATATTTAAGATTTTTATCGTCTTGTTTTGGACATCATTTTATGCCACGAAATCTTATTTGAGTTACATACGATAAGAATTTTATTACATGTATTTAAGCATAATACAAATGTTTTAGACGCTTTACGTACTTACTACTAATCTTACTGAATGATAAGATTATCTTAAATATGAATTTATCTTAAAAATGGACAAACATATCTTTAATACCAAAAATAAACCCAGATTAGACTTGTCAAAGCCTTTCATATCCGTTTACATCTTCTCGTAACATTAGGCTAAAGGAAAGGTCAAAATGATCCAAATACATTGAAGTGTGTAATATTATAAAAGGGTACATTGAATATCTCCCACACTATGATATTTTAGTACCTACCTATAAATCTAGTACTTAAACACAGATTATTTTCTTAATAGGGATAAGTAGGTATAAAAGACATGTTGTCGACAAATGGCATTACCAAATGGTACGATATACTTTTGGATACGGTATACCTAGGAATATACTATGAACACTCTTGCGAATTTCACAACAATAAAGATATAATATAATTTATATGGACCTTTTTATATTAAAACTAATTAGTATGTAATTACTACAATGTCTATGTTAACGATGTTGGTTCTTCATATAAAAAATTCAGTCTAATAAAAAATTAAGTAGCCCAAACTAAAATCTAAATTGATCTGTTTAAATTTTTAGTAGGCTGTAGTACCGTGCTCGTTCAAGCCTGTCAGTCGGCGGGCACGCCTGTCTATTTCACGATAGGTCAACCTACACGACAGCTAGAGCCATTGGAAATGTTCCCTATTTATAAAGAAAAAATACGAGTACTTCCAATTATTAACTTTAGTTTCTTTATATGTATACAAAATCCCAGTGGATTTCTCAGTGAACTCCTAAATGGTTGCAAACGTCATCATAGTAAAAATGTCCAATATGATAAGAAATTTCTGAAGATACATACATAAACGAGTTCGGACACGTTAAGGTAATAAATTTCTCGCCAGTCGATTAAAACATAAAATACATTAGCCTAGTACGAATAAGGCTTATAATTATAAGTCACATATCAATAACCATATAACAAAGAGAAGCACACCCAGCTCATGAAATACCATCGTTCAAAGTAAAAGCCATAAACTGTTAATGTAATTAATTCCAAACGGACAATATTGCCTATAAAACTTAACGTCTACGTCAAGGGTGATAACGCTTATAAGAATAATACGATCGTATTTTTGGATACATCTCCTGACAAAGCAAGTTGAGCAGAAAAATTTCACATTTACGTAAAACTGCTTTAAAATTTTAGCACACCCTCTTAAACCTGATCGTTAATGTAGAGATTTACATGGGAGATTTTCCGACGGCGTCGTGTTGGTTTTGGCTGCGTGGAACACATAAGTGGACGTGATTTGCCTGCTAGAGGTGAGAGGAGACTACAGGACGCGTAGAACTGAATACTAAGAACCCCCCAGTAGCGTTCTCGATTTGTGGCATGCTCCGATAACCTGCATTTAGAAATCAAGCCGACAGCTGTTATAAAATTTATTGACTCTCTTTTGGTGCGAATTGTACGGCGTCAAATGGGAATTCAAAAAGCCTGATTGTTCCGTTTTAGGACAAATGGATATTTAGAATTCCACGTGGTTAACCGAATGCACTTTTGGGCTTAAGTTTCACTAAGCGATCCTGGTTGGTGAAATAGTAAGGTTTATAGTAAACGTTGTTGGTGTAACTATGAATAGTTGTGTCAACAAAGCAATATAATACAATTGAGTAAGTATAACCACAAATTGTCAAGTCGATGCGAAAGAACGGAGTCACTAACAAACGCAACAACGATTAAGTATCATTGTAAAGATACCACAACATTTTAGACGCAGCTTGCTTTCGTGAGCATCATGAACACAATTTTCATTTTCGATTTTATGTAGCAATATTTAAAGTTAAATTTGCAGTAAAAAGAAATGTCATTGTTACTGGTATGTACACAAAACGTCTCATGCGACATTCACGCAGATGAGACAATTTGAGCAAAAAACTGTATATCACAGCAACCCTTTCAAAGCATACGATACACGATTGTTTCTATAAGAGGTCTCGTCATATCGTGAGCAGCGTTGAGGAAACCTTCATGCATTCATTCCATTTAGTTTTATTGTCGAAGACCCGCGCCTATCTCGGCGGGCCCGTAACTGGATTTTAAATAAGATTCCCTACAAGGCTTGTGAAATTTGCTTTACAAGATAAAAAAGGTCGCCTCGTCTGTTACATATAGAATCAGCTTGTCATAGAAGTATGACATTATGATCCTTTTTTTATAGACGATATCGAAGGAAAATGTGAATAGAGAATAGGCGAGCCTACACGTATTATGGTCTAGCGGGGACGCTGTATTTTTTCATTGTGCTTGCAATGTTCCTATGAGATTTGGTCTAATATTTACTTTCGCGAAATTACGTCAACCACTAGAGCGGCCAACTTGTTTGGTTTTGATGCATACTACAGAGCTCGGCACGGATTGTTCGTAAATGATGAAAAGCTCTGGCTTTCAGGGTTTACCGCCGATACACAGGCGTAGGGTTTATACTAACAGTATTTTATTTATCAGCGAATAATGGTCACCTTAGTAAGTTTGTGTTTAACAAAGATGTAACGCAAGGCGCTTGGAATAGCGCTGCCATTATTACAGCTCAACACAGCGCTGTAGCATTACAAAATAAACATTTAATTTTCAAAGTTACAAAAGATTTTATTGCGGTTTTCTAATTTCAGTAATTAAATAAAAACAAAGTAACAACGGTAAGTTAACAATAACAAATATCAGATATCTTGAAGATGCGTTACTTAAAGTGCACGTATAGTTTCAAAAGCATGCTTAAGTCATTTGTAACAATTTCCCCCACAACATTCGTACCGGGAAGTTTAATAGCAGCAATAACGAAGTAACTAACAATTTAATCCGGCAACACAGCGCGCTACATAAATTGTACTTGTGGATGTCAGCTGTCGACAACTTTCCAAAATTTTCCTTGTAATGTCCTTTTCGCGTCGTTTTTCGTAGAACAATTTTAATTAATATTTCTTAACGGAGTAAAGGTTCGCGATTTAATTTATAAGCTACAGTTTTAATGTACCAACGACTTAACGTCAGAGAATATCAATTGGAAGATAACAAGTTATTAACAGCCGTTAGATTGTAAAAGGTTTTGTTTTAATCATAACAGAATGCTTGTGAAAAACAACTGCAGTTTCAAGTCTCTAAGTTCTTACAGAAACGACAGACTAGTTAGTTTGAAGATCGGTGTCTTTAATCGTTATACCGAATTAGGTTCTGAGCTTGGTCTAAAACGGACAGACGGACGGATGAGGTAATGATGAATCCACCGATTATTCTATGAAACCATAAAAAACCTAGAATCAACAAACCCGAATATTTTTATTGCATGTCTCTGTTGAAATCTATCACTAACAGAACTTTACAGCTACTCAAAGTTCATCTAAGATATCCAAGTCGGTTGAGAGCTGAAAAATCTTACCTCGGTTCCAAGTCTTCCATTTCACCAATAGTAGGGTTCTCTGGTCTCAGAATGTTCAGATCTCGTTGTGGTGCCATGACGACTACGTGGTCTTCCGCCTTCCTCTGTATCTGGTCGAAGATGATTCTCTGTAGGTCCTCAAAGTGATCGACAGGCGGCGCTGGAGTGCGCGGCTCAGCGTCTCCACCACTCGTCTCAGCCGCGGCCGACTGCTCGTACTCTCGCGAATTGTTACTGCCATTACTGTTGAGACAAATAAATTGTTTTACTTTATTTATTTACTTATTCGTTCAATTATTACATTGCAAAAAATGGTGCATAAGATGTATGCTAATCTAACACATAATGACCCGGCGTATAGCAATGGTGGATAGTGAGAACAATACCGCATTATATTTAACTCCCGCGGCTCCGCCCGCAAAATTTTGCCGTTTTCGTAATATTTTTTTATTGCTACTCGTCTCCTATTCATCTCAGCGTGATGTTATACCTATAGCCTATAGTCTTCCTCGATAAATGGACTATCTTACACTAAAATAATTTTTCAAAGCGGTCCAGGTGTTCCTGAGATTAGTGGATTCAAACAAACGAACAAACAAACAAACTATTCTGCTTTATATTATTTTATTAGTATAGGTTAAATTACATAATGCCAATTAAAATAATGAATATAGCTTTTGTTTATTATAAAAAATACTTCAATTTCTTTTTGGATATATTGTTATTTTCAAAATAGTTATCGGTACGAGAATTGTATGTAGGTACTCAACTTACCTAAGTAGGTAGGTAAGGCTATAAAAAATACTTTCTTTGCAAATCACGATTGCACTAATGGTCATTCTGAGGTTACGCTTATCATACAATAAAATAACAATTACGTATCTTGGTAGATATGAAGCATGATTACATTATTAAAAAATATTCTTGAAGATGATCTGAGAGAATTTCGTTTTGTTAATGTGGGGGAAATCTTCGTTAAGTGGAATTTGTGACCACAAAATCTCTCCAGTTGCCACCTACGGTTATTACTTTAATCATCAAAACAGTTTGTAACGAAAAATAAAAGTTGCACAAAACATGAAATTGTATATTGATAATTAGCTAATTATCTGGTAAATAAATAAGTAGCAATGCAATTTCAATGAACGTAGGCAACATACAGACTTGATAAGATAACGTCGCAAAACTATCATTTATTAAGGAATGCGTAATACAAATTCGGAACAAATATCCGAGATCGCTACTTCACAATGAACAATTCAAAGCTTATTAAACCAATTAATTGTTTAAGCATTTCATGAAGAGCTCATAGAGTCGAGTACCTAAATTGTACTATACTTGTGGAAGAAACAAACCAATCGTTAGTATACCGAAATACAGAACAAATATTCTAAGGAACGTATCAATACAATAGATTATAATAAACAAATATCTTTGCCTTATATAAAACAATAACCGTTTTAATTGGATACGAAATTAAATCGTACTGAATGAGTTTAGAAAAACAATATCAGGCAATTAACCGCATAAAGATAACGAGGTCTTCAAATCATTAAGTTTGTACCGTAATACTAGACTTCGTTTGTTTTTTGGTAAATTTTGCAAATCGTTTTCTAATGATTCCACTGTATAAAAAAGAGGTATTACTTTTTTGGTATTTTTACCGTATAATTTTATTATCTTTGTTTTTGGCGCGACACAACGTTACACATTGTGTTATTAAGTGCAATATTTTTTTTGTGTTTTCTTCCAAGTGGAAATAATAAGAGATACTTAGTAAAATACTATAAAGGTACTACTTAATTAAAGAACAGGATTACAAAACGTACCTCATTTTTTCTTTCGTTTCTCCTTATCACTTCAACAAAGCTAGTGTATGAAAGAGACGTACATAATACCGAATGGTATATCGATATTTGTAGTCCAATTATTTATCTGATCACGTAATACCTATTGTTTAGTTTTTATATATAAAATATATGAAAGATGAAAGATTAGATCAGGTTTTATCGTAGCGATATATTTAGATGCATGGTAGATATGACAAATAAATCATCGATACGTTGCCGTTCAAGGAGTCGGCGAGTATGTTATCATGATTTGTTTTATTACAGTTAATAAATAAAACTCAAACCATTAATGAGCTCAGTCAGTAGCAATTGTTAACTTTATAAGCATGCTGTTTCAACAAATCCGAAACTTACGCCATAATATACGTGCTACTACCACGAGTGATTTAAATTCGAGTGGTACTGGTGCAGACTACTAACCGAACTATTATTTTTTACTGACTGGACTAACTTACTAACGAATTAACTACTGTTGTTACTAATAGAACCTACTAACCCGACCATCAATTCTTCCTACAGAGCTATTCAAGTTTTGTTTTAGATGTCCAAGGACGGCAAGGGATAGTGGAAATGGTTTTACTATTTTCACCATGTAAAAAAGAATAACTTGTTAATTATACCAGACGACATTCTGTAACTACTTTGTACGTATTTGGTTTTACTTAAACTGTTATAGTAATTCGAAAAGTTTGAGGACTGTGTGGGGTAAAACCGTGGACTAAAACACATTCACAAAGCTGTTATAAGCTTAAGGTCAAGTTTAATGAGTGGTAATTAATTAATTACTAGTCATAAGTCGTAATAAATGGTAGTGATGTGTAATCTCTGATTAAAACCAGCGACAGATGTTCATGGCGATTATTTAAGAGTTTCTAATTGACTTTAAAATTCTCAAAGGGTTCCCGTGCAAGTGACTTTTAACTTTATTAATCACTTGCTTTTAGATTGGATATATTCGAATTTACTCTTATTGTTTACCACCATGTTTAATTGCAGTTTTACTGCAGTTTCTAATAAGTAATTGATTTATAAGCCTACAGTGCACAAGATTACATTAATTTCATGCACTTTCTAACAAATAAATTACATTTAAGTACCTTAGTATACTGAACTTGATGCAGTGTTTCTTAAAAAAAAGTTATCAGAAAAATTGTACGTATTTTACAAATGGTAGGTCCACAACGGAATTGATAACTTTTTGGAACTTTGCTGCAAATTGACCCCAAAATTACATTTACAGATGAATGGCCTTTTAGACTCAAAATAATTAATTTGTGTCCATTCATGGAGTTGTTTGGACAAGTTTAAAGCGTAATGAGTTTGGTAGTCAATGCATTGTGTCAGAAACAATGCGCGCGCAATAAAAACGCCATATCTATACAAAAATACTAGGCGAGCAAAAATGATAAGAACAATTCCGCACCAAGGATTACTATTATTGTTCTCGCGTAAATGAATTTCTCAAAGCTCAGCTCGGAATGTATAATGTGTAGCGACCACAAAATTGTTATGCATTTATTTCGATGGTGGCGTATTTGCTATCGAATCTAAAATTTAGACTCCGTATTCTTACTTAGGGGTAATTACCCAACAGGGGTATAACTATTTTACGGGGGTAACAGAGGACATATTTATGAGGGTCGTAAAGTAAAAAGAAATACAGAAAAAAGTAACTTGTATTGTTTGTTTTCATAACATTTTTAAGGGGGTAAAATTATTTTTCATCATAGGTCACAGGGGTAACGATATTGGAATGGTTAGGAACCACTGATCTAGCCACTTGTTGCAACGCAACTTACAATAAAATATCTAGAACAGATTTTAGTAGTGACACAACTAAAAATTCACCTAATTGCTACAATTTTAGCATCATTAAAGTGTAAAATGTTTCAATGTCAATAAAGTTGTTGTATACGAAATTATTTAATGTAATAGTCTAACCGACATTTTGGATAATTGCGATTTAAATATTACTCTTTATTTATTGTGGTAAATTCAGTTTCATTCGTGATCTTTTCTTAGATTTTCAGATACGTATAAAAAACTTCATGTGTTTATTAAAAAAATATCGTCTGCAAAAGATCTAAATCTATCAAATATATCTATCAATACCTTATCGGGATTAAGTCTAAAACAATCCAGAGAGTACTTTCTACATACAAACACTATAAATATTTTTGTTTTCACTACACAATACTATCTCTTTCAATATTTCCACCTTTATGTCCTGCAACTCCGGCGCTCAAATAAAAGTAATGGATTGCTTTGTCTCAATGCAAATATTCTAAAGATATTTCAGACTGAATGAAGATTACAAAACCATTTCCATAATCTATCTTTGTATTTTGTTTATCATCTATCAAAGAAAGTTTCTATTGAACTCTGTTTCTGATACCGTTTTTCATCTCACATAGTAGTTTGAAATGCATCTATAAATCTATATCTAGTCTTTTTTCTTCCTGTCCTTTTCCGCAACATTATTTAAATTATTTAAGCAGCAAGCTTAAAGTTGTCATAGATATCAATTTTTTTTTTATCTTCTATAAAAATTTTCCAAGACAATTCATTACCTTTATTATTTTTGAGGCATGTATCGGATGTATACGGAAGTTCATTAAATTCTTATCCATAAATAAAATACAGTAAGTATAGATATTTTTCACACTTTTTAAAGGTTATGACAAACTTTTTATAACTTAAAATTTAAACTAAAGAATTTAATAATAACGATCTAATTATAAATGTAATAATAGACAGTGATAATAACAATGTTAGGATAGATAACAAAGATGACTGATAAGCCTTAGTGGTCAAATTAGTAAACCTTATCACGATCGATACCATCATAGATAAAATATTAATATCAGGTAGGTACCACTGCACTAATATAACATGACATTTGAAATGTTATTCTTTATGTATAATTACGTAACTTGATGATTGCAAAAATCATAACAGTGATAACAATGTTATGTATAATAACTGAGAATGGACTGATATTGACAATACTTTTTATCTTATAAATAGATCCACGAAATTAAAGATAAAAGTTAATGTAAAAGTTCTGTCAAGTGATCAGTAAACAAAATAGATATTTCTAATTATTGTAACATCCAAAGGACATCTAATTTTAGAAAGGCCAAATTAGATTATGTAAGATACAAATGGAAATTTAGAAAATGCATAAACACGATTTTGTAAAGTAAGCAACAGATAAGAAGGAAAATAAGCGATAACTAGTTCTACGTAAGTTCTAACAATTTCAGTTCGATTCTTAAGACAGTTTGAGTAAGTTAAGTCATGTCATCAACTTTTATTGAAACCAATCCAAGCCGCCGATAGATACGTTCAGTCTATGGACTCGTTAAGTTAAGTAAACGTTTTGGAATTTAATTCTGTTAAGTTTACTCATATGTATGTATAATAAATAAATAAATAAATAAATAAATAAATATGCTAAAAGACGTAAGTACAAAGATTTGTAGAGTCAAATGCACGTGGAAACTACGCAATTATCATGAAATTGTTTTTCAACCTTTATCACTCGACCTCTGACCTGATATCTTATTAACTATATGTATTAATTGCTATTAAACTTCATACTTATTTGTGTCTATTACAAAGTAGTCTATGTTAGGTACTTTCTTATTAAATAGTTTTGGATTTTTGTCAAGTAACTGTTTATTAAATAGAAGGTGGTCGGTATGATTCAATGCATTGTCAGTACTGTCATACTTCCAGTAGATTTTAGGCAATATTTATATATTTTTAAATAATATAATCGGTAGTAAAAAAAATATAGAGCTAGAGGGTTATCAGTAGACCTGAACCCAACAGTTAAGTCATCGATTTATTAATCTTACAATTGTACCGAAGACTAAAGGATTTTAAAAGAAAGACAGATAAAAACAATTTAAACTCGTGACAGAAAGTACCTATGTATTTCCAAATTCAAATCACGTTATTGTTACCGGAAATAAAATGTAAGGGATCTTATGATTCAAAAAGTGTATCACGTCAAAATGTTTATTTTTTTAATCTATGACGTGTTTGAAATAGACTTCAAAGTATGGCATAATATTATCATTTCACTCAACACATGCGAAATCCCGTAAATGTGGAGTGACATTGACAATTTAAACTTTCGTATGTTGTCCTTCCATGAAATGACTAATGCTACGGTCATTTTATCGTATTTTAAACGGATATGACATTGTTTTCTTCAATGAGATTCCCAAGTCGTCTTAAAACACTTTACCTTTCTTAGAAGTTACCTTAAAAAGATAAATTAAGTTTATTTTTATTAGATTCTATTTATGACTATCTACTTAGGTTTTTCCTACCTTTGTACCGTTCCTTTTAATTAGGGTTGAGTCATATCACATTTTATTTGAGTTGTTGTTACAGGAAACTGCAAACATGTTTACTACGTACTTATATTAAGTTATTCAGTTGTTCTATTTTTATGTTTATTTATAATAATAACTGTTTAAAATATTGCATTAATGACTTAAACACATTCCGAAGGAAATATATCAGGTAACTTATTTGCCAACTTATCAATTTATACAATAGAACATTATGCGTTTCATAAACATTTTTATTTTATTTTGACGTAAGTATTTCTAACTTTAAAGTTAAAAGTCTTAGGACTTAAAACTATAGAGTCAGTTTCAGAACAAAAAAGTAAGGTCATTTATTTCTTTTTTTACCATTTGGCATACGTAACAGAGCACGGCTTGCCGAGCAATGTACCGAGAATCGTTATCATTTAATATTTACGTTACGTTTCTTTCGATAACGCTTTTTTGTACCGAAGGCGGAGTCTATATATTTTTTGGTTTGGATCCTAACTATGTGCAATTTGCGTAACTTAAGTAATCTTCTTTCAATAACAATCATAACAAGTATTCCGTCTGACTTTCAATTTCAAACGAAGTTCGAATCAATATCTATTAGATACCTATTCGGCGAATGATTGTTGTCTTTTAGTAGAGATGTTTGTAGTAAGTCAACTTACTATCTAAACTTTGCAAGTGACTTTGACCTAGAGGTACCTACCTACTTGTAAATCTACATTTCGATTATATACATACTCAGTTAAACTTTCCTGAAAAATACTGAGGTGAGTATTCATGTTATAAGTATAGATTTTTCCGTTAACATTATAACGTTTCAAACTATTAAGGGTACCCACGATTTTTTCAAGTTTTCTCAATTTTTTTTTTTTAAATATCTCAAATTCTTGCTATAACCGTGGTCCTTGCAACTGGATCGAAATATCAGTTTAAAAAATATAAATCGTAAAACCGGGTATCATTTGATACATTTAATGTCAGCGATGATAAAAGTTTAAAATTAGATAATGTAATTTTTTTGCATCACAAATTTTAGATTTTAAAAATCAAGGACATTATAAAGATTCTTATAAGATACCTACAAGACGTTTGACATCTATACTTTTACCAATCTTACATTTATTCTAAGAAACAAGGTTCTCTTATCTACTGGGGACTGACAAACCAGTAAACATACACGATAACGCACGATAACCGATGCTCACTATAAATTCATCTTCACAGTTATAAACAATATTAAATTGATGTCTGTCTAAGATCAAAATATATCAAGAATTCATTTAGTTTCTTATAAAATTTTGGTCGTAAAGTGCCTAATCGATGCTTGGTTATACGTATCATTAACCAATCATTATCAACAATTAATACGAAGTCACATAATATTTGGACCGTTATCTCGTATCCATGCTATGGAATTTTGATAACACGTCCAACGTCTTCAATGTTTACTTATAAAATTTAAAACTCTCACAAAAATTAAAATACAACGAGCACCGTTGATTTGAAACTAATATAAAATATATCGTAAAATAAAATGCATTCAAAAATTAGCATAGATACATACCATTATCCCGGCATCCAAAACACAACAAAACACCACAACACAACACTCTCACCTTTTCTGAAGAAATCGTTTCCTGAACTCGATGTAGGCTGATCTTCCCTTGTCGGTATCATCGCCGATCTTGACTCGTCCATGCAAAGGGACTCTGTACCCCGAGATGCCGTAGTCCATCTGAAGGTCAACGACCAGCATGAGGGTGAAGAGTACTACGAACGCGCTGACGGCGAGCGCGAGTCGCTCCTTAAGCTTCATGTTGAGCATGATGCGGGCGGAGAGACGCGGCGCGACAGAACTGGCGCAGGCGGTGTTGGCGGTACTACTGGCAGAGCTGACATTGGCATGGTCCTCGGGCGGCGGTGATCGTTTGTAGTCACGG
>LGAG01000184.1:166397-182462 GCA_001278395.1 Lerema accius
AAAAAAAAAAATGTTGTCTTATAAGTGACATCATTTCAGAAATTTACGGTCTAGATGTATTTAGAACAAAGCAACTTTTTATATTAAATTTAAATCTAATTTATAGTATGGTTACTCAAAACATTGGAAAGTTACAGAGGTTGTCATGATAGTCAAACAAATAAACTCTCACAAACATCTTCACGGGATTTCCCTTTTTATGGATGACAGAGAAGTCAATCACACATGGTAAATAATGATAAAATTCCTGCGACATTAATCTATTACATGAATATTTCGCCCTGTTTGGAATCGAACCCGGAACCTTTTACTGCATAGCGTCTCTACCTACTAAGTTACATAATCATCACCTTAATATAAATATCATCATACTTAGGTCATCAACATCAATTATTTTTGGGATAATCAACTTATATTTCACTCCAGAAAATATACTTGTAGCAAGCGAAGTGAGTGACAAATCACGACATTTATGATCACGCCTAAAAGATCTTGTTTTGTTGTTGATTTGTCGACATCATTTCAAATGTTAGATACGTGACATTTAATAACGACGACTTGGAATTAATTGACGTAAGCTTAAATTTTAGAGAAATTCAGTAAGTAGGTATTTTAGTAGTAACATGGCAGTATTTTTAATAATTAACTTTAAAAATTGTAATTTTTTTTTTCTTTTAAGTAGGACGTAAAACTTTAATTTCTTAGTCACTGCATCCAAAACATAATTTAGGCACTAAATAACCTAAAGAATACCGCAGTAAATAACTCGAAAGCGATTTTAAATCCAATCGTTTCCCCTAATGCTCTACCTAATCGTTTTGCAATTGAATAATTATATATTTTTATTTCAATTATACTATAAAATTTTATATAATACACAGGAAACGGAACTGTTATTTCTAAGCATTTAAAATCAATTTTCTATATGTAGTTTAAAACCTTAGCTTAAATAATAAGATAAAAACTCTTTTTTAACACATTACATAATTTTTACGTTTTCTTCAAATATTCACATCCTGAAATCATGAACCTAAAAACCACCCTTTTTTCAGTAGTATCGCGTAATTATAAACAGGTAGACAGACTTTTTTAGTACCTACTTTAGGTAGCAATCCATTCTCCGTCACATAAAGATTGTGTCTAACATATGCATCTATTCCGAACTCTATTTTTGTAAGCGTTTAAGAGAAACGTCCTATAGTCCCACTCTTTACAAATTACAGTTAATTATACAGTTTATATATTGCGCCACATTACCATTAAAAACGTGTTAAATTAAACAATAATTTGTAGATTTTGCAACATTGTGTTTAAAACGCTTCAGCTACAAAAATGGTGCAGCGTATGCATTATGCCGGCAATCCTAGAAGTGTCATATCGTAAGCATATTCTAGAAATATGACGCCGTTGTGTACTTAACGTGCTCCAATTTCGCATTTATTGGTATTGATTCTAAATTGGATTTACATACCAATGTAAACTGTTGATTTATCGTGAAAAGGTAGGTGGCAGTGTGATATTGCAAGGCTGATATTTCGTGTCAATACGTTTTAGGATTCCGCAGAAAATTCACAAAACCGACAGAAAATTCACAGATAGTCAAGCTTAATGTTAACGAGTATTTAAGCGGCTACGGAACTCTATACTGACATGGCATGCCACTGACTTGGTTTTTTTTTATAATGTATAAATATGATTTCTCTCTCTATTGTAGGACTTTTAGTCTTAAACGTGTAAAACCTCTCCACTGAGTCAGTTTTACCGACCGTTATCTAACGATAACAACCATGGCCATCGATTTTACGTGTCGACGGAGAATTTTTTCTCACAGACATACTTATTATCGTTTTTATTCTACAGAACCCTGCTGCAAAGAAACTTGATGGCAAAAATAATTAGAAAACATGAATCTAAAAGCAAAGCAAAACCTAAACCAAGACTAACTATTCTGTATAACGAACATACGATGCAATCGAGCAGTATTGTTATAATTTTTCCGGTTTTAACTAGATAGCTACGTGGTACACATGCTAAGAAGACTTGCCTTAATGTTATGTAATATATCTACTTATTTAGGTGTTTTATTATTGTACTGTGCATGTAGTTAAGTATAAATAATACATGTCACTATAATATTAAGCTATGAGCATGTCCAAAATCTGCTAACATGTTTGTATTGAACTACTTAGCACAAAGTTTAAAAATGTATAATAGAAAGTAGGTAAATATGTGTAATAAATTACATATATTTTATGAAAGAAACTAATAGTAAAGTTTGTATTTGAAAACTACGATAATATTTTTAGTATAGATATTTTTTATTAATAACTATTTGTGTCAAAATTTATTTGCTACATAGAATATAAACGTAAAGTATATTATTATTTTGGCTATTTTCAAGAAATCCGGGACATAATGTATAATTTCGGAATTCAGGAAAAATGCTGGGACAGTCTCGGATTTCTCGACCATCTGGCAACCCTAGGTGGCTCGTTGGAATTAAAAAGTTTCTTCAATAAAGTCTTTCTTAACATTATCTCTACTTACACCAAGGTGTAACAGAAACGCAAATTTTCCGTAATAGCATTAAAGATTAAGAAATAACCGCAGTAACGATGTCGCGTAGGTCAGATAATAGACTCGTGTAACAAGTAGCCAACTTGCAGTTTTAACGTCATAAACGTCATAAACTAAGTTTAATAACACTATTTTAATAATATTAATTAACTACGAGCGGCTTGGCGTAAGATAATGAGATAAAACTATTAATTACAATGTAATAATGTAGATTATACGCGGATGAATTATGTAGTTATTGTAATTTATTGTTTCATGGTTTATTTATATTTCAATTTCAATTTTTCTTCCGGCTACGAAAATTTTGCTATTTTGGGATTGATAAAATATAGTACAGTAATGTTAAATATATAATTTAAAAAATCAAGAGCAAAAATTCCCAAAAAATATGTTTTTACCTATAAGGAAGCCAATTTACACTACGAGTGGCATATCCAAAAAATATCTATTGAAAAGTACCTATGGGTACAGTTTTTTTTATGAGTATAAATGTTAACACATAAGATTTTCTAAGTCTATATTAATCTCACGTATGCAACTTTAAACGTAATAATAAGTTTTATTTAAGTAGTTAAACCACAATAGAGCTTTGTCGTACAAGGTTCCTTGTTTGTCAAAACCTTGAGAGACCTTTACAACTTTGCATATAACGGTAACTTCATCAACCATCCAAAGGATGAAAGGATGTATTCTATTGAGTCGCCTTTCTCAGAGAAAACTGTTTTTATCCACGCCCACAAACCTAAACGTATTTTTGCCACACTCTTTCACTGAGAATCAAAACACGGGGTAAGTCCGGGCTAATAATAAGATTAAACTTTTATTCTGATGTTTTTGGAACGTTCTAATCATTGATTATAAGGATAATAGTTTCTTGTAGGCAAGCATGATCTGCAATTTTATTTTATTTGGAAGTAACCCTTACTAGAAAAAAAGTTTCAAAACACGTACTTTATTTGTCATTTTTAGTAGCGAACTGATTGAGAAAGAAAATGTTACGTGTATAAACAAACAGACATGCCATTTTATTAATCTGTTTTCCTTTAGAAGCAAGAATTTATACACGGTTTGTGTGGGAACTGAAACAATCACATCTACTGTAAAATTGAGTAAACTGTGTCGATACTACACGCTCATAGCATATGCATGTAAACAAATAGGCAATGAGTAGCATAATCAAAATAGCAAATTTTATTAAAAAAGCCTTCACAAAGCCATTGTAATATAGGTTCCCATGCTAGAACAAAACACTGACGATGCTTATCTATCCTCAGAAGATAACGTGTGCTTTGTATAGCATCATTAATTAAAATTTGCGGACACCTGATTCGCCATGCGAAGTAGGCAGGCATATTTTGTTCGTCACTAAACGCTCATAATCTAACGAATCGTGTTGACACGATCGTCTTTCAAGATATGTGATCTAATCAATGACTGGTATATCATGGGAATATGGGAGAAAAACTGTTGGATTTATAGACGCATCCTTTAGCATTGTTTTTTTTTTTAGATTTTTTGTTTCCGTGACTTGATTGTTGGTTGATACGTGGTTTTCATGAGATATCCCATTGAGGCATATACTCGTAGGTTAAGAGGAATCAATAAATACCCAATGTTAACTACATATAGCAATAGGTAATTAACTTTGTATGATTCAAAAGCAACATTCGGTCACGGCTATAAATTAGTACAAAAAACTGTAAATAAAAAATCGATTTTGCGACGATTTATTGCATATTGAATAACAGTACAGTCCTTCCTTTGTTCCGTATGTACACAATACGACAATAAATGTCAGTATCATCAAAAAACTGATACGAGATTGTACTATGCACACATGCACATGCATGCGATGCTTCAGCCAGTGCGATAACAAGAACAAAAAGACTTCAATTATCCAATTTGTACCGCGGTGAGCAAATGCACTTTCGTTATTATAAGTTCCCCACTCCAAGTACGTTAATTAGTACCATTGAAATAAAATGCAACCTGCTACTACTAATATGCATGCTATGAACACAATAGTACCAACCCATATAAAATAATCTAATGATATTTTCAAAGACCTAGAAATTTTAATTAAACGTGACGTGTAAGGGTAAGTTTAAGGAAAAAATTGGGTATAGCTGTGTCATTGACACGGCTGCGTGTTGTACGTGAATACGGCGTAAAATTACTTCAAAACGACAGCACTACCCCCTACGCCGCGCGTGATTTTTCACACTTCTCGCTTATTGTAATTCTTTGATACAATGGTAAAATTTTTGATGTAGACGATAGATTCGAAACTACAACACCAAACAATATCCCCCGAAAATATTATCACCCTTTTAGGATTGCCCCTGTATTATAGCAAATTTAAAGACGTATTCACGTCAAAACTCACTCGCTTTAAATCTTGCTTATTTACGCTATAAGCATGTTGTATCATCCAAATAACATCCGTAGGTACATCAACAACATTTCTATTGATAAAATTGTATTGTCAATGACCATGCCATGACATACGACCTTGCTATTTGTAACAAGAGCTACTGTAACAGTTGACCTTAAATAAGTGACCATGAGAGGTCAGGGAAACAAGGAATAAATTACTTATGTCATAGATTTGAAAGTACTTAACTCTTTCTGTCTCTATGTTTATTACCTTTTTATACCTTATCTACTGATTTCAGGGATGATCTGGATGTTTTTAGCGCTTTTGATGTTTTTAGCGCTTGATGAATACACTTAAGCATTATGAAAATTACCATTTAGAATATTTTTCACAATAAAAAACACTGTTTAAACCTACTTTTTTATGTGTTACCCGAAACGAAGTGTGGCCGTTTTGCTAGGACATCATAAGTAAAGCTATAAGGTAAGGTGGGGTAAGACTAACACACGGGGCAAGACTAACACTGTCTATTATCTCGATACGTATAGCTTAAATACGAAATTCTTCCAGTCTGTAAGATAGAACAGACGTAAATGTTCTCGGCTTAAACACACAAATGTCGTTTCTTCAAGTGCATATCGAGATAATAGACAGTGTTAGTCTTGCCCCGTGTGTTAGTCTTACCCCACCTTACCTTAACGGATTAAAAATGCAGTGTGATTTTGATCTGCAATTTACAAGTCGTTAAGAGTTTCGAGAAATTAGTCGTTGCTGGAATACATTTGATGTAAGTGCATGTTTCCAAACAAAGATTTTTCACAATAGTGAACCCGCAGCAATGATTATGAACAAGAATTGTTGTTAGGCACAAGTCATTATTCGCTTGCATGGCTATGCATATGCATTATCGTAGCAGTTGCACACAGAATAGGTGAAATTACTGCGACCCATCGAATTTGCGTGATTTCAACATATCTAAAATGACTGACAAGGCAAAGTGGTATAGAACAACGTGAGAATTACGAAATAGTTATTTGATTGCTTATATGACAAATAATAATTGATTGTACCTATTCATTAAGCAATATTATATTCAGCACATTTTTTCCAATCTATAAACATTTATAATTGATGATAGGAGAAAAATGTGAAATTTGTAGTTCTAAATAAATTATTCAGTATGCTAACCAGGTTATTGGCAAACGTTGAGAAAAACTCAACGAATTTAATTACTTGTTTTCTTAGTTCAGATAGGAAGGAAAATGTAAAACACGTAGATGGTTCTGATGATGCACAATTAATTTGATAAATAGGTACACGAGTATATTATCATCATTAGGTACCAATAATGACTTAAAAAATATAGCATTATATACCTAAAATATGTAAACACCTCAAAAAGCTACGCCCTAATAGGGTAACATTATTATAACTATTTTGTAATTTTGCAATAAATAAAAAATGTTGACTAAACCCATATAGACAAATATTCAGGGGCTCTAAAACATAAGAATTTCAATTCAATCCTTAATTAAGGCGTTAATTATAATACGGCGATATAAATTTTAAGAAATTTGTTTTACAGATCCAGAACACCTATTGTTAACTAAATTCGTTAATTCACGAAATGAAATAGTTTTTGTAGGGATTACGATAAAAAGAACAAAAGATAACGGACAATGTACCAGGCGAACATAAGCGTCAAGAGCACGCAATGATCACTTTAGTCATCCAACGAGCAGATACACAATGGTAGAACAACAGACATTTTGCTGATAACATCTTGATCGCTGTCTCCATTAGTCGAATGTACTTTAAAATAATACGGGTATAATATGTTACTAAAACCTAGATATTTTGTTCGCTAGGTTTCCCAAATAATAGGCCGGAGTTCGAATCCTGAATGCATCTTAGTTTAAAATTGTGTACGTGAAGAATTTTTTGGTTGCATTGGGGCGGCTCTTTTGATAGTTAAATAGTTATGTATCGATGTTATTCGTGAAGGGTTCAACTTTCGGTATATTTTAAAGAGTGACGCAGGCACATACGAGTTTAAGTTGTAACATAGTTGTTTACTAAAGAAGTGTACAAAGATAGTTTTTGTTAGATACATTAATAATATTTGCAATCGGTAGGTACCTACATTTGTTATAAATTTTATTTAATTTTAAATTCTTAGTGAATTTCTACCACAGTGCGAGTCCTTTAATTGTTATGAAATCATTACTGTCTCGTCTCACATTGCATAGGTATCTATATCTAATCATTTATTTCAATAACGTATAAGAGATTCAAAGGGTAGATTAAACACAAGTACATAATGTAATACATGCTCGTACATAAAAAAGCAAGAGTTGCGATGATCATTGAGCGTAGTTCCACACCGGATGGCGGAATGACACAATTGAACAATTTGTAGGAAGTCATTTGATTAATACTGAAAACATGTATGTAATAATAATAATATGTTTGATTACAATCAATAAATCACACTAAATATAAGTATAGAAGTGCTGACAGTTTTGAAATAGATTACCGAGTTTTGTGCCACTTTCTGTGTCCTCAGAATGCCGGTATATAAAAAGATACTCGTTAGATACAAATTTTAAACATATTTCTGTAACTATAAAATTCTTAATTTACTACTGAAACTCCATTCTGTGTTTTTGTTGCTCTTTTTATATAATCACCCCGCGTAAAATCTTGACTTAGCCATAATTGTATGAAGTTTGCGAATTATTTGTCAATATAGACGATGGCAGCCTACGCTTAATTAATCAAAAAGAAGAATATTGAGACTAGTGGTACACCACAATAACTCCCATAACGCGATCATAAACACGAACACAGCAAAAAGTGTTCTATTTCTCACTAGATTTTCCACGTTATTGTTTAGATTCTAGCAGACGCGTTCTACCTGATTATGCTATAATTATGTTTATGTAAGCTGTAAGCAGTAAGGTTCAAATTAAATAACGCACGTATACACTTACGCAGCGCATGCAAACCGCAAATTTTATTTAAGTAGGAAAATATCGTAACGCTTATGGGATGTGATAAACGTATACTCATATTAAATGCGGTTTCTTTGCGTTAAGTAATTTAGGAGTATATCTCATCAAGTAAGTGAAATAAAGAACTAAGTAGCTACATACTAGACTGGATTAGATTTTCTAATCTGTGGCAATAGTATGTAAATGAAAGCTATTTTTGGTATCGTTTTAAAAATAATGCAAGCATAAAGCAAATTTATTACACACTTATGTTAAGTGTTATATTCAAATGAGTTAAGAAACAAAATGATTAGTCCATTTCCTTGTCTTTTATGGTATCAAATAGACTTTCTCAACTTTTAAACTTCGAAATTATAAAACTGTTGTCTCTTTCAACATAGCAAGTAATACTTAGCTAAACTTTGCTAAGTTTAATCAATTAGGATGTACAAAATTACTTATAGTTTTATAGATACTATTTTTCTGTTTTTTAGCATTTTAACAATTCATTGGACGGTTAAACTCAATTACCAAGATTTTTTAAATTAAAGTAGTTTATGACTCTAGGAATTTATTTCATTAACAGTGCCAGAGCAACTGAAAAAGTCGCTTAATTTTTTTATTTGGTTTATCTAGGCGAACTTTACCTCTCCGTATATTTGGCTTGACTCTGACTCATCCATCCATTCCAACGAGTTATTCATGCCATTCTCTTAATATCCAATATTGTGGTGTTCCAATTTTAAATATTTAGGAATAAAATTATAGTCCTCCTATTAAGTTTCTGTCAGTGACTTTTTTTAATAATGCAACAAAAAGTATGACTATAACATCGATAAAGGTAATAGGTATAACTCGTATGTATACAGGCAATTCTGTTAGATGTCAGTTTAAACAATTCAGCCCACAATTAAGATTTCGCAGAACTGATTCACGATGAAAAGGTCACAGCATTGAGAGTAGTTAGTCATTACCGAGGCCGCGCCGTCAAAGTTAGAAACAGGTACCTGAATATTAAGTAATTAACATAATAATTATTATTCGCTGTTTTCATGGCCTATTTTCGGTAACATATTTCATTATTCACCTTAGGTACCTACTAAATATTAATTGTCCTATTTTGCTTCCGGCCAACTCCACCAATATTCCATTTCTAGAAAGAACATCATTTCGTGGAATAACCTTTTACATAATGAATATTCAGTGAAGTAAATTGTTTATACTTAACAACTTTTTTATCCATTCTATATTTTTTTTAAACCAAATCATAAAATTATGAAGAAAATCAATAGATAATACATTGTACATTTTAAAATTCATTGACGGCTGGAAATTTCTCGCATTTTATGAGAAGCAAAACCGGCAGACCTTGCCGAATGAATTAAACAAAACTTTGCAGCTATGCGCGAAACCGCTACACAAATTCGCAACATTTTATATTTTAATCAATTAGTAGGCGACTAATTTTATTTAAATCCGTTAAATTATTTACTACGTACCTGCTTCATTTATTAGTACATTTCTGAGTAAACCACAATTTAACATAGAATGAGGACTACATAGTCTGCCACGACTGCAGAAAAAAAACCTATTTCACCATACAGGAATCTTAGACGAAACCCAGCCTTCATTCCTTTCCCTTTCTTTGTGTAAATAATTACACGAGGTTTCTTATCCTTTCAGCAGATGTAACGCGGCCATTCCGCCCAACACAGTTTAAAAAACAGAATTTATGAATAGACGTACTCGTAGAAGCCTCCATACTATGAATGCTGCTTGCTATCTTCCCCTTTTAAATACTGACCATTATTGAGCGGTATCCTAAAACTTTTTAAATTAACCCTACTATTTTTTTTTTCACTCTTTAATATACCAATTTTACCTTAACTACTACTACTCTACCAGTCAACGTTTGGACTAAGCAGATATCAGCGATGGCTTATATACTAAAGTAATAATAAATAGTAAATAAACGTGTGTTATTTATATAGTAATAATAAATAGTAAATATACGTGTACTATGTATGCACCCTAAAATATATAAAGCATGCTACAGATTTAAAGCAGATTTGTTATCTTATTCGTATGTAAGATTTGAGTATCTATTCAACAAATCGCTCATAATACCTTGAATAAAATAACCATTGTGTTTTCCGTTTCGAGTAAAGAATTAGATTACTTATTTCGTCACAGGAAGTAATAGTTAAGTTACCAAACTTTGCAGGCATAAATGTTTATCTCGTCAAGGTTTATTTATTATTATAGTTCACTGCAATTTACATAATATATACTGTACAAAAACGAAATAAAATACAGGTTATTAAGACATAATCAACCAACTCTCAAAAAATAACTTTAACTTACATAAACAAATCAACTATGTATTAGATACTATTTATTTAGCATCAGAAAAAACCGTAAAAGGTTGCACCTATTAAAAAACGCCCTACATAATTTAGAATGGATTTAACATCGGCAATGTGAAATTATTATGATTAATTACAAAAAGTGGAATCGATTAACATTAAAGAAACAAAATACTTTTATAGCGAACGACGCATGTATATTTCATAAGCTGTCTTCAATTATCTCCGAAGCAGGTGTTCATAACTTCATATCTTAAGCAATTGACATTTTATAATCGCAGCGTCCTTACTACTAACAAAAAATGTGATTGTTACATTTTTCTTCTTTTTGAATTAACGTGTTAATGCAAAAAAGCAATCTTATAAAACCTAGCCTTTAAAACACGAAAAAATTTACTGTAAGTATATCATAAAACTTATATTGTAATTTTTTATTTCGTAATAAAATATAAGTATAAAATAAACTTCAAAACCTTATTATTTACGCTTTTTAATTTAGCTGATGCTATTACTTAATTTCCGATTCGAAACATGTTTTATGTAAATCAATTTACTCTGCCTCCTGTATTCTAGCACCAAATAAGTAGGCAACACGAACTACAAGCTCAATCGTTTCACAAAAGTACATAGCATCTTTTATGAAAACTAATGAAACAAAAAGCCAAGAGACAAATCTATTTACTAGTACCATTCAGACAGTGTCCTTGAACGACATGAGGAATTGTAGTGTTGAGTTTACCTACGGTTTTAATCCGCACCGGATACGTCGCGGCCGCCGTCGCGTCGCCGTGTGATGAATTATAATGACTGATGAATAAGTGAAGTCTCTTTGTTGCCTAGTTCACTCTGACGACTCGATATCGTTTTAATAGTCTTTAACTATTAATACACTTAGCTAGGTATATCCTGTATTACATTGCCACTTATCAGTTGAGATTGTAGTTATTAGTTGAGAAATAAGTTAACGTATTTAAAAAGCTATGGATGGTATAAACGTTGAGAGATCTGGAAAATTTAAAATTCATATTACTTTTATTTTTTATGAAAGTGCCTCCTATTCTGTCGAAGTTATTAAATGTAAGTTTTTGATTTTCTATTGCTACTTGTTTATAAGCCACATACTGTAATCTACGCGAACGAGATTACTTATTAATTAATTGACGATATTCTTTCGAAAACATTGAAATATAATTAGTTGTAATTACAAGTAAGCCAATGAGAATATAGTCTATTTAATAGTATTTAATTGAGTAGGTACCTACTCTACACTTAAAATAATAATTATTTCAAACACACAAACATTATCTCTACTTATACTTATTCATTTTTGAATAGTTTTGCAATTGCGTCACCCGTATTTTGGGAGGTTGTTTGATCTTAATTTCACATTCACTGACTTGTGGAGAACATTTCGCAAAGCCTTTTTCACCCGTTGGGGTCAAGTTTTAAAACATTCTAGTAGATGTTTACTTATGTCTGTTTGGTGCCGGAACTAGGAGCGTTTGACTGACTCAAGCAAGAGGGATGGTTGCTAGGCGGATCTATTTATTATATGGTTAAAAATCTGTTTATTAATCGGTGAAGGGCTTAGTTTACAGTTTTAAGAATAATGCAAGCATATTCATTCGTTTGAGATTTGACATGTTTAGCTTTACATAGCGTATAAGTGCTAAAACCTAAGTTTTGTTTAAAATAGGTGCTATAAATACGTTTTTTTTTATGTCGAGAAACACTCGGACGACTAGATTTTCATGAATAGTCATAGCATAGTCATCAGAGAAAAGATCCGTTGATAAATAGCTGACATTGACAGACAGATATATCGAATAGAAAGAGTCTGAAATCTATTGTTTGACATAATAAATAATGCTTGAATTTTGATTGCAAAGGGGGTTCTCTAGTTTTAGTAAAAGTGTTCATCTTTCAATTTTACTTTAATATTAAATATTCGTAAAAGTATGTTAGAATACTTTAGTTAAGTAGGAAAGAATTAACTTCATAGCTACGAGATAAGAACATCATCACTTATGGTTTAATAACAAGATTGCTTCACCAGTTGCGCGAAGGAGGACGCTTATTATCTACCTACCCTTTGACGTAATAACTAAATTGCAGCACTGACTCAACAGGTTCGGGCAAACGACTGAAATACATAATTTTGCTAATAGTATCATTGCCTGACTTGCGAATATTAATACATCGCATACAGTTTTGACGAATAATAAACGATGATTTAAATAAATAATCTATCACCATAGCAATGAATTGACTTCTTCTTTCTTCAAGCAGTCCCTCCCATGTCTCAATATGGCGATATATCGATGACGAATAACTAGTTCACCTGTTATTTTAAAACATATTTTGCTGACCATACATGTTCAGCAAGGCATCAATGAAGCTAGAAGCTTAAATTTTGTCAGTAGATATTTTTTATAACACTTCAATATTCATTAGGTAAGGAGTTCTGAAAATTATGCCTCGACTGGGGTAAACAGCGGAGTAAAGAGGGTTGATATTATAATTATGAACAAAGATCCTGTAGTAACTCAGTAACCAACTGATTGCAAAGAAAAAAAAATATTTTTAAAAGAAAATAGAATGTTGTTGATGATACGTTGTTTATGTTCGTCTAGAGCGAAAGAGACTTGAGTCGAACTAAAGTCTTTAAGACAACTTTTTATGACCATTTGTAAACACTACTTTACACAATTTAAGGCAAAATTATATTTTTATGGCAAGGAGTCAAATGGATCTAAAGAAATATCTCTAGTAATATTAAAATTCATTGGGTATACAGAGAGTTGTTCAAAAACCATACCTTTCAAAAACCGTTCATGAGTTTAATATAAGATCATTTCCATATTGTACTCATCTCGTAGATATATTCAGTAGTGACGTAATACGTAATCTGCTGCACACCTGGCTCGCACCAATTCACAGAGAAGTTGTAGTAGTGGGCAGAGGAGCGCAAAGTTATTCTGTTACGAACTTGTACGATGCATATTGTAATTTGCCCACTTGAGAACTTCCAATAGTGGCGAAGCGCTTCAGCTATTGTGAATTGATTGGGTAATGAAGTGTACTTGATTGCAGACTATTGTATTTTCATAATATGAAATACATAATATATTATGGAGGTTTTGAAGGGTTGTGTAGGATTTGTTGAGCTTAAGCTTGTAGTATGAAGAGGATTATAATTTAGCAGTGAACGTATTAAGGCTTGTGTTTTATCTACACCTATTTTACGTTCCTCATTTGTTTTTGGATTTTTTTTATTACTAAGATCTAAAATGGTTGCTGATTCTGGTTTATTTTTTGCATTTTTAAATAACATTAGATTTTGAAATTTTTATACCAGACTATTCCCATTTATTTTTTAATTTTTTAATAATACGAACAAGTGCGTAAAAGCACTTAGTAAAATCCTTTTCTAGAACATTTGATTTGTTAATCTTCCGAGGATTATTCACAGTCAGTCTCCCATACGTGTGTATCCATAATAGCGCACTTGCACTTATGCCTTTCACCCTGTCTCGGAGATTTAGCGTTTAGCAACACCTAGTACTCGTGGAAAAGGTCTGGCATTATAAAGTCACTAACATCTTCCGCTAGATGATATAAAATGCTCTGCAAGTTTAGGTCAGCGAACATTATTCTTTGACAAGTGACAGTTTTTATTTTCGGTTCTTTTTTTTTTTCTGGTACCTACCACCTATATTATACACGATGATGATAATGGTAGCAACAGATAGAAAAAACATTTGAAAAGTCACAGATTAGTTAAGATTACAATTTTCTATAATTCCCTTAGATTTACAGTTGACAAAACCAGTCTATACCGTCTCGATAAGACCGACGATGATGAGACTTACGCAAACATGAACAATGAAAAAGGACAAATGATTAACTAAATGAAAATAACTATTGAGATGAACTGTGGACTTAAACCACATAGCTATAGAGATCAGTGAGTATCCTTATGACTATGATATGACACGTGCATCGTTAGATAATATTTCCTTAGATTGATAAATAACGTGCTATTGGACACCTTTGCCCTTGCTTCCAATGCAAAGGGCGTCCTGATCAATTACGAGGCCTATCTGAGACAATAGTCTGAGTAAAGGAGAAGATTGAATGCACCAGTAAAAGCCTTTCCCTGTCTTATCAAATGTGAGGTGGCAATATGAGAGATTGAACCTCCTCCTGTAGGTTTGGCAATCTTGAGCAAAAGTATTTAAATGAAATGTATTGAGAAAGTCGCCGCCGGAAATGAGGTTCTTTCAGCGCGAGCTCATTCCTACTTTTGAGTGACTGTTTTAGAAGTCTAAGTAATTTTTTTGTCTGCTTTGCTGCCGTTTATTTCGTTCACGTTGCGGGCGCTTCAAAGTAACTACTGACTTTAAAATATTCAAGGTGATATTCTTTGAAACATCATGAATGGGGATTGCTTGCAGAAAAATCTTTTAATGATCGTAGTAATTTTAAGACTAATCCCGGATTGCTAGGTACCTACTCTGTGATTATTTTGGGGCCAGAAAAAAGTGTATATGTCAACATTTTTTACTTGA
The DNA here is from genome assembly GCA_001278395.1 of Lerema accius. NCBI lineage: Eukaryota > Metazoa > Arthropoda > Insecta > Lepidoptera > Hesperiidae > Lerema > Lerema accius. The sequence goes on from LGAG01000184.1 coordinate 181,282, forward strand.
ACAACAAAATAACAACTCTATAGGCCAGACATCTGAAGATAAGTGACCACCAGTCCAGTTAAGCTTTAAATCGTAATCTATATTTATGAATTAAAAATATACAGTAGGTACACTAATGATCTTAAATATGTACAACTGAAACTACGACCTTGATAAGTTCAACGAACAATAATAAAACATGTGAACACAATTAGGTAATGCTATGTTAGTTTGACAAAAGCGAAGGTGACCAGTTCATATCATATCAAAGTCAAATCTGTTAGCATTGAGGAAACCTTCGCACTATACAAAGTAGTAAGACAATGTAGGTGTATGTATTAGGGGCAAGGTACCTATATTTTAAAAATCCTTATAATACTGTACATTTTAATCATACGTTTATAATACGGTTTATTCAAGAGGTCTATGACTTTAGTCGTTTACTTCCGTAACAGAATTTCGTAAGGATTGATATTCTTGCAAATATTATTTTCACAGTAAATACATAGATTACACGAATTTATTTATTAAACAGTTAAGGTATGAAGCAAAATAAAACAAAAAAATGTTTCAAAGAGCTTTCGTTGTTTGCGGATTTAATAATACGTTTCTGAAAGACATTTCTTCAGAATAACCAAATACCTATTTTGCCTTTACATAATGTATACGTGTAATTTGATTGATCTCAAGTAACTACAGCTACTGCACAGTAATATATTTTTTCAATAAATCAATACTGCTGTAAAAGTTTAGAAAGTTATTTTTTTACTCATACAAATTTAAATTATATATTTTTAATGTATACTACAATACTTATCTAAGTGCATACTACAATATCTATATAGCCGTATATCCTTTAATTATTTTCATTTGACATAATGGTATTTTATATTTTTTGTACTACTTATATTGTGTTATGATTCAACCTTTTCATCAATTTAATGATATCACGCGACTATTATTTCCACATCTGCGTATTCACAATACATTATGCGAACATTTTGGCAGCTCCCCGGTCAATGCCCAGTCCCGTTACTTTGTTTATAAACGTCGCTACACGGATATTTTAGTGATTTTATCTATGCTAATATTACAATTGTTACATTGCTGAAATTATGTGATTTATAAAAAGTGTGATTGTGGGCTATACAGAGACCAGAGGCCAAAGTAGAATAAAAAACATGGGTTCCTAGACTGGGGGT
>LGAG01000184.1:204896-227226 GCA_001278395.1 Lerema accius
ATTACATTGCAATGAATTTCTGTTTTACTTGTTGCATGGGAGTGATCTTTACTGCAGATTTAATCAGTACTTTTTTAGTTATTACTTTAAAAATGCCAATCCAGACATACGCAATGTTGAGTTCTGTAGTTGATGAATTGCCTGCTGTAGTTTTGCATTAAAATTCATATTATGTACAATAATCGTGTTTTTTTTAATTATAAAATCAACCGTTCAGCTGGTAGGTAACACAGGATTTTAACAAAAAAATTGCACTAAATCATTAATTTACGTAGTTTTAAACGATTCCTAATTAATTACGAAACATTTTGTAATTCAAACAAATCGTGTAAATATTACATACCTAATGTTCAAGAAAAAATATTTTAAATTATCGTGTCATAGATTTCAAATGTGCATAAAATACGTATGAAATTTCAAATTGCGTTGTTTAGATAATGATAAAGCCAGCTAGTGTCTATTAAATCATTGTTTGCAATGTTAGTAACGTATGATTTAGCAAGAAACTAATGTATTTAGGTGTAATGTAACCATATCGTAAGAATCAATCATAGGCAATGTTTAGAACCTATAACATGTACCACATGTGCTTGCGTTTACTATTGAATTTTATAGTCATGACCTATGGACCTGACTATAAGCTAGAAATTAAATTATATGTTACAACATATCGTGTTATTTAAAATACAATAGTTTTAAAATTGTGATGATTGGTAAGAGCTATTACATAGGCATTAAAATTTTGTATGAAAAATTTAGTTTTATATTTAGTGAATTACAATTTTTTTTTCCAAAAAAATCCACAACACTTTAATTTTAATATGTTGCATGATAATCAATCGATGTTGCGAGTAACTACGTATTAAATAAATTTTTAGTACCGTTTTAGTCAAACTCCGGACACAGCCAAAACTGGACATATCCGAATAAAACTGGATACGTGGTAAGCGTACACGTGCGACTTTTTAAATTTTACTTTCGTAATAATTTTTATGTCTCAATAATCAGAAAGGTTGTAACAACGTAATGATAAATAGTATTTCGATCGATATCTATCGATCCGCGTAATTGATTCAAAGAGCTGATTGCATTTTACTATTTCAATACTTCCTGTTTTTCTAATTATTCTAATTAAAATATACTGCATAATACAATCCAGTGCAAGTAATTTTGCATATGTATCAATGTTATAATCTGACATATGAGGTTGTTAAAACCGGTATTTTATACGCGATGTTATTCACTTTATTAAATCCAACCTGATTTTAGAATGTTTTAGTTACTACTTAATAGCAATTTCAGTAGCTTCTATTGTTAACAACTATTTAAATTTTATTATCAGTGAAATCTCTGTACGAAATACATGCAAAATAGAACATTAATGTCATGGTATTAAGGCTGCATTATTATTCTTGTTTTTTTAATACAAAATAGTTCGACGGTTTTTAACAATATCTACTGATCTAAGAGATTGAGTAAATATCAATCAATCCCCCTTGACGGACTTGACAAACATAAGACTTATAAGAATCCAAACTCGGTTAGGATTTGTTGAAGTCTAGCTACTCAACATTTCTATATGAACTTAGCTACTCATAAAAAAATACTTATAAAAATCCTTCTCTCTTATTTTCACCTATTTGATTTCCCTTTTAAAGTGTCATTGCTTAGAAAAGCAGAGTAAAAACTATTAAGTATATAAAAAATTCTAAACAATTCCAAACTTACATATATAAAGGATACAACATTACATTACATACATACATACACAAGGATATAACATCACGTCACTTAGATACGAGTAACTTACCTATTATGTAACGCAACTGACAGACATTATTTGGATAATAAGCGAGTACATATTTATGAACATTGTCCTTATTTCGGCATGCCACTGAAAGCCACGGAGCCAGTATTTATGCAAGTCGATAACGCAATGCACCTCTACTTGAATTCAACTGGTTACTACGCAATTTGCACGTTTTCATCCTTCGGTTATTTACAACAATAGCCATTTAGCACTGTTTTTCGATAATTGGTCATCTGTTAATAAATGTAATTGACATAATAATGTAGCAATCGATTTTATCTAAAAGAATGCAAGAAGATAATTATGTTGCGAGTTTAACTTTCGAATCATCGATAGTTTTTAAATTGGAATTCATTTAGTTATTTTAATACTGGCTGGTAAAATAAAATAAAAAAGAAGTTTTTCGAATGAAATTCAAAATGAAATTAATAGAAGGAACGGCAAAATAAAGAGAGGATTTTAAAAATAAAATCTCATTACGAGTTCGCTTGCTATGGTTTCACCTCGTCGCGGTTGACACGGAGTATTAAAGGCCATGGACACTTAAAGTCGTGAAATGTAAGACTACAGCGCAGTTCAAATGAATTATAACGTAACAAATTCTTACGTTTCAATACTTACTAACTTCCTCTATTGCTGCCATGTGTTAAGTATAATTAGGTAAGTAAAAATATTTAGATAAAACATTTGTGATGAAAAAAAATCCGATTCCTGATTCGAAATAAAAATATTACAATTAAGTATTAAAAAAAATCAAAAATTCTGAGACTTCGGAGTCTGTTCGATTTTATTTCAAATCCTGATCACGTCTTAGGCTGTCTATATTGGTGTAGCTTCAAATAGTGGCCTGCGCATCCAGCAGCTCTGAAGCAGTTGATTCATACATCGCGCATACCGACTGCTTCAAGCTGCCAGTAACGACTTCTTGAAGCAGCCCTTCTATTGCCAGCTTTCAAATTAATTTGACAACATCGCGAAAGGTTCAACAACATGAATATCTTCCGGCAAGATTTTGTTTACTCTCACGGCCGGATATCTATTTACATTATAACAATTTGATAGCAGGAAGCTTCAATGCCGCAGATAACGATGATTTAATTATAAATATTATACTCGTACCATGACGTGACATAAAAACTGACGTCCCTGTGTAAACAGGAACAAGAACTGAAGTCATACTGAAGTTTACCAGTCTACAAATTCTTCAGGTTATACGTAAATATTTATCCAAAATTTATCTAATTTGTATAACTGCCTTGTAGGATATTTGTAAAAATATTTAAAAATAGAAATAAATAGTAATTGGAGTTTGTAAGATCTGTCAATATTCAAATTGACGTGTCAGTAAAACGGCGTAAAGCACGGCGTAGACATGTTGAATTCCGTTGATTTTGATAGTCAATCGTGACCGCCTTAACGGATGTGTATTAAATAGACGTAAATAGGTTACGTCCGGGTTAGCACGCGGATTCTGTCGTCAGATAACTCGCGTACGACTTTTTAACAAGTCTCGAATATAATGTACAATTTCAGTTTTTTATTGTAGGTACTCAAATTTGTCGTGCAAGAAAGGATATTTTTTTAGACTACTCAAATTAGTTTTTTAATTAAGTATTACTATATTATTTGCTATTGATTATTAAATAAGTAAACCACTCGCTATGTTTCACACTGAACTATTAACGTAAAAGTTTATTGAAATTTTTTACAATTTAGTTTATTCTAGAAATTGTCGGGATACTTTTAACCTAAGACTTCATACATAATCCGTGGATTGCTAATAACAGTGCCTTAAAAGCTAAATCATAATATAGGTGGGTACTGTGCATGCGGATTTACAAAGTAATTACAAATCATTTTATAACCTTTACGTCATAAGTTCCGATAATCTGAACGTGGGAATAGGAAGTTTCAATCCATTATGCTCGCTCACTAGGTTTGTCGTAAACTTGTACAATTTTGCTCTAATGGTAGAATAGTGTTTCTTTCTTAACCGGTCAGCGTAAATACTAATAGGTCACTGTGTCTTACATAAGACTGCAATGTTGTTGAAACGGCAACAACGAGGGACATGAACACAAATTGAACTGTTGAGTTTTCTCACAAGTGCTGTGTTAATACAAAAAGTGTTATTAAATTAAAATTTGAAACACATGCTATTTATCAAAATGAGACCACTTAAGTAACCTTTCTACCTCACTAAAACTTTTTTCTATATGTTTACTAAATTCTCATCACATTGAACATCTTTTGCTATGATGACGTGGGCTAACGGATTGGGCCCTTGAAGTATCTTGACATCAACATCACCGGGTACAAAAGGGGTCTTAAACTATAAGGTAGTCGGTCCTTCTAAAATACTTTACATTTCATTTATTCAATCGGTCCAGCCGTTTAGGACGAGTTTAGTGACAAATACACGTATACTAGAAAACATATTAAAAAATTTAGATTCCATTACTGTAACTTTAAAGAGATTATAAATTATATTCCAGGTATCTACTATAATGTTACGTCGCGTATATAAATGGTTGACTATAACCTGTATTTCTACTTCAAAGAAACCTGACCCCAAAAGTGGGGCAATGAGTTATGCTATTATTACTTTAACATCAAATTAAGCATTGTTTTGATTCGTCCCCTTTCGTCGTAATTTACGCCTCTTCAGAGCAGTCATTATGCAAACATCGTAATAGAATTTAAATGGGTGATCATTAAAAAGAGACAGAAATGTGACCTGACCTTTGCTGCTGAACTTTACCACTATAAGTAGTAATATTAATATCTAGAGGACCTGATCTGCAGTCGAAAGACCGTGACTTTTTATGTCAAACAATAGAATAGACTACAGACTCGTTCGATATCATCTGGCAGATGTCAATGTCAACTTAACTGTCAGTCAACAGGGATTCTTTTTTGAAATGTTGCAATCTTAGTTTTTAAACTAGTTTTATTCTATTTTCGAAATTTAAACGTTTTTAACAAATCTTTCTACACTTCTTCTCTCACTCACACATACACAAATGGAAAGAGATAGAATGATAAAACGGCAGTCGGATTAAAATAACACTTGCGTTAATACCTAGAACAACAAACTTGAGTACGATAAGAATTTTACACGCGTCCAAGATTTTTCTAAAGCACAACATTGTGAGGGTCGACAAACGACATTTGCTGCGTCTCGATGAATCAATTGTCTGGTTGTGACCCCGCGTCCGGACTAACAAATAGAATTAAAGTAGTCACCAGGTGTCTCTACATATTTGAGACCGCTTAACAAATGTGGTAAACAACCTCCTGAAAAACTGATGTATTATTCAATATTGTTTCCTGCTTCTTATTGTATGAACCTGATTAACAGTTGAAGGTTTGGAAAATAAGTCCTTTTTTGTAAATGAGTTCCTAAGCTTTTTAATTGTATATTATAAAAAAAATGTACTTATATAACATATGAGGTCGTGTATATTAGTTTTGTTCATTATAGGCATCAATAAAGATGGGCATAAAATTAAGAGGAATTCTAGGAAATATTACCTACTAAGTACTATTATATTGAGTTACTGTTCAATAGAATTGCTAAACCAAATGCATCGTTACTTTACGCGTATTTAGTTAGACATGTTAAACAATCGTGGGCTGTATACAAAAGGCATTTACATATTGTGCAATCCTAGATACGCCTTTTTACACAGTTCGCGTAAAAAGACATGGAGTAGGTAACCGATAAGTTCTGTCTTTTCTATCTTTACGATTCACATTGCGACATCAGTGAGAACTACTAATGCAATTCCATAGCTCACGGTGCCGTCTAATTTGTCATTCACGTTTCGGATAAAAATTAAATCTCTTTGTCTAGATGTTGCCTAAAAATCTGTGCATGATTGCCTATTGTAAGTTAACGTGGTTTTTATTTAAATTTTTGCGTGTTAAATTGCCTCATTTTCTAGCTTTGAGTTATTACACATACTCGATGAATGTACAAAATAAATTTGGAACTAAGTAGGAGTGATTTCACTTGTTTGTTATTCGAGGCAGATTCGTGCTGTTTTAGTAAGTATCTTATTAATAAAAGAATAAATTAATAATACATAGGTAGGTACTATGAATTGGATGTTAATCTATTGAGGAAGTCAGGCCAAATTTGAATTATTTTCAATGTTAATAGTCGCTACACTTTAGGATATATTGTGACCCGGTATATTATGTCCAGAGGTAAAAATATTTGTAAATTAACTTTAAATATGCCAGCTTAATATAACTTAGTCTTGGGTAACCTTTCAAGTTTTTTATTTTGTACTGGAGGGAATACAGAATATCGAATCATACATACAGATACATTATCTTTCTTCCGTGGGATGGACAGACACAAGTGATGACCTTTATGTGTATAATTTGCAAATAATATTTTATGGTAAACAAGCAAATGTCACACAGTTTTTGCAGATACGTCTTTTTACAATTGGCGCTAAAAGTCAATATAAAAGTATCTTGTATTGTTCACGATCCCATATTTCGACATGGCCGTGAGAACATGTAAAGTACGATTCCGTTGCTCACGCCGCCGTGTCTCGACTGCCACCTAATTTATCATTCACGTTTCGCTATCACACAGATCTCACTCAATCTTACTTTTATCACTTGTTGCGTGTTGGCTAATTTAAGGTTTCGAACGTCTGATAAGAAAACTGATCTCATAGTGATACTGGCTTGCTTAATTAACTTATAATTTTTTTTATTTGGACGGAAAAGTTGACGTTTTGTGTTTAAGCAGTGACTTATTTTAGACGTTGTAATGTGAGTTTTAGACGAGTTTTTGAAAAAAAAATGTCTAATTAAATGGTTTTTCGCTAAATAGTGCGTGTTACATATCAAATGATAAGCCAAATTAGGTCGAAAACAAACTTGTAGATATTTTCGATGAAAAATAAAAATTGTTGAATATGATTATTTTATTGGACCAAAACCTTATCTAATTGCGTGCGAGTCTGTTTTTGCCTTTCAATAGAATTTTATAATTAACTACTAAAATAATTTTTCCAAGACGTTGAAGCCTTAGTATGCGAAAACATTTTTCAGGGAAAATTTGTTCTCCGTTCTAGGTACAACTTACGAGAGTTCTAAATATGTTCTGTGATTTACCTACCTTTTCTTAAATAAAACAAAACAAACATCACATTTAGCTACATGACAAAGAAAATGCCTCTTATTATTCTTATTCCCGGAAAATCTCGAAAAAAATGTGTAAATCTAAAACATATTATTGGGTATATTTCCTACGTTATTAGCTTTCTAAGTGCAGGTAGACAATTAATTCTAATCACTTAAATTCCGAAAATAATTAAAAAACAGTGTTCAAGAGTTTCTTTAACGAGCACACAGTTGATTGGATAATTCGTAACGGCGACAGGTAGAGCAAGCCTCATTTTACCTACAACTTTTTACTAGTACCTCATTAGGAGCTAAGCAGATAAAATTCTTTGCGACTGTACAATCGGACCGCGAACCGAAGCCGAGGTTAAATACAACATGTGCAAGGACAATATCATTAGTAAGGTACAAAAAATCTCGATTTAAAATTAAAATGCCCTGCACGGTAATAGGGAGAGTATAGTGAATTTTTAATTTTATTTTTTGAAAGGTTTATTCATTCGTGTTCGCACCTAAATCTGAGGCAGTTTTCGATGCCTTACAAAACGATTTTATCTCCGCGTATAAGTAATACAGTATGATGTATGAAGTGATTTAATTTAAGCATAAAAATATGCGCTAGTACCTAGTTGACATTAAAATTGCATCAACTTTTAAGAACATCTAGAAACGTCTGTAGTAGTTACGTATTTATTTATACTTACTAGGTACGTATTATATTGGAATGATTTTACTTCATTAATTTTATTTACCGTAAAAATTTAATTAAATACTACTACTAGTGGAAGCGACAACTGGGTAAAAAACGTGCCTAGTTAATGTAAGGGACACACGACAGTATAATTTTATATCTACAAAAGTGTTCAACATATTTCACTTTATGATAAGTATTTCAGTTACAGTGAAATCGTCGCACACATTGGCTGTTAAGAAAATTACTTTAAACATCTCTTCTTCAAACAATTATTCAGAAGTTCAATATCCAATCAAGAAGATAAGTGAATGAACAATCATACATAGATACGTATTTTACGTGAGGAAACGTAGATATCAATTGATTCTTAAAAATAGGCAAGTTATTATCCTAATTAGATCACAACAATGGTAGGTAGGTTCTTATAAAAAATATTTCACGTTATACGAAAAAATAATATTTTCTATTAGAAAAAAAATCTCGCAAAATAAAAAAATACTTTTTAAACTTCGTTATTTTTCACCTTTGTGCTAGAGTTCAGGTAAAGAAAGTTAAATTCAACTCTAAAAGAAATTCAGCCTTGGATGTGGAAAACAACTACAATCAATACTACAATACAACCCTGTCCTCTATTCTCTGTTATGTTACTATTGCATTGCATAAATGTGAGTAGGGCTGCCACCCGTCCAAGTCATCCCAGATTTTAAGAATTTAAGACATTTGTGTAAAAAGTGTAAAAAGGCTGTATGTAAAAAGGCTTACCTTGTACGCGTTCTGGAATGAATTTTAAACGTGCGTACACTTAAGAACAAGCATGAATGTTCCCAACCTTTCTAGTAGTACAATATAGAGAGACTAACTATACTATATTAATAACGAATGGAGAATTTATATTAGCTGCTTCGGAAAGACAAGAAAGTTAAGAAAAATATCCGGGATCATCTCAAATTTAGGTGGCGAGAACCCTAACTGTAAATACTGCGAAATCAGTATATTCAGCTTACAACTTCAAACAACGATGAAGACTAGTAAAGTAAATCGAATTACATTACACTGTGACAGTACTTTTTACTGTAATATTACAGTAAAAGTATTTCCCAGAGGGTATTCGTCCAACGTTAGTGCGTATCGACGCTATCGTGACACAATTGACTTAATAACTGTATTATTATCATAATAGGAAATCAGTCGGTTGACCGTGACCACAAAATCCGTGCTAAATTGCAACCAACGTGATTCGCGGTTGCTTTAATTTAAATGAAATAAATATTGTATAATCAAGATTTTGTAAAACTTTGTTTACATTTCGTGTTTTGACCACAGTTTAGATATTTTAATGATTTAATTACTGTATCATTGCAACCGTTTACTTTCCGTTATGGGTATCACCAGACATAACAGTTGATCTTTTACCTTATTTACTTAATTATGAACTGTTGCGTATCCTAAAGTGTATTATATTATGTGGACATAACGCAATCAGTTAAATTTAATTATATTACTGCTAACAGAACCACAAATAGTTATAGAAACAAATATGCTACCGCATTGGTGACATAGGCCCGTATGTTTTAAAATACGAATACGAATTTTACTTTTAAACGCTATATTATTTTGTTTACTACGTATCCATCATCTTTGGTTGACTTACATACAGCATTGTAATTATCACAGGTAAAAGTACAATAACTCCATAAGATGACATACATACATCCGTTACACACATGTCATACGAGTAAAATGACCCATGTTTAGAAGACTGGAGTAATTACGGCCCTACTCATTATACCGTGTCATCTGATAGATATGACTGGACAAACGCTAAGGCCTAATTATACTATGAACACCTCAATTTGTCGTTCTAAGTAGAACGTGAATAAGAACTCGTTACTAGTGTCGTCAATCATATAACTTGTCATTAACGCCGTAAATATATACTGAAAATCAACGCCATAACTAATGATACTTCGTGATTCGAATGTAACTGTAATATAGATGCGAGTACTTCCGGACACCAGAATTGTAGCACCCTGCATTTTTTGACATTTAGACTGACATTATTGTCATATTTAAGGCATATAATTTTTTTAAAGAGCAGTCAGACATTTGGATTGCGTCACCCTATATTTTTATGTTTAAATGCCTAAAAAAAAGTTAACTTAAAGGTCGTAAATAAAGGCTAGAATAGAATCAAGGGCGCTATTCTGTTGTCCGAGGGTGTACATACTTGAGGATATGTATAGAAGTTACCTACATGGGTTGTTTTGGCAAGAAAACAATAGCGAAGTGATAATAGAATGCAATATTTCAGAACGAATTATTTATGAATACTTCTCGTAGAAAATTATTGAACACTTAGTTATAATCGTTGTGTGACAGTCGATTTATTGTAGGTAACTGATGCGAGCCAATTGTATTTCTAAAATGTTCTTAATGAAGTCATCACGATTAACAAAACCGTAATTATAGATGAAGCTGTTTTAGGGCGGGCGCATACATCCGAAATTCACAGCAAGAATCAGATTCTGAATTATATGAGCTTGGAACAGACATTCGGAATTTGTCAGAATAATTAACACTGACAGTAGGGGAGAGCGGGGTAAATTGTGCCAATGAGAAAATTCCCGTATTATAAAAAGATTTACCCCTGGATCTTTCAACCCCGCTCTTCCCCAATTGAAAATTCAGAATATGAAAATTCAGTGGTGAGAAAAATTTACTTTTTAAATATCAGCCTTAGGACAATGCAAGTCATGTGATGAATGCACGGCCGGATAACATTGTTATTTTATAAAATGTAATTCTCTCATACAACTCATCGGTCCCTTGAGAAATTGAATTCAATCTGAAGCTTGGTGCCTAACCAGATACCTAATCTACATTATGTCTGTAAACTAAATCACGAGATTACTACCCACTTATTTGCCCTACCATACGAATCATAGCTTATACTGAATTTTTTATAACTTGTTTTATTTTTAAAACGAAATCTTTCTTCAAAGCAGTTTTTGTGAATAGGTAAAATCACTTAAACATTACTGGAAAAGTGTGTATAACATAAAAATATATGAATTTCGTAGATTGATGTAAAACTGCGTTCTAAATAGGACAAGTTTAAAAAATGTACTATAATGTCCCTGTCCTACATCTAGCTAAACATTACTTAGGTACTTACTATACCATGAAAGTATCTCAAAACAGTCAAAACCAGAGAAAAGAAACCTTTCATGCATAATCCGATAAGCGCAACGCGCAACAAAGAGGTATTCTCAATAATTAGAACAATATAATGGTATCGAACAATTGTGAAATTACCGTGCAATGCAATTATTTGTAAACACAACGTTATGTTTATAACCGCTCTTCGGGCCTATTGTAACCAGTTTCATACTTTTGATTATGCAATTGTGTACTTCAAATGGAACGTGCCTTTTAATACTTAGATGTGGGGGTTCGGATCAAATCTCTCATTTTTCCTTTTTTCATAATTCTTCCTTATAATATTAAATAGGCCCAAGGTAATACTGGTGATGTAGAATTATATAAAGGCACTCCAATGTTTCCAGTTTATTCCTTTATTCTTATATTGTAATTCTAATGTAAAATTTATATTTTAAACTTGACTATAATTTAATATCATCCCTTAACTATGGTTTTATTCGGTTGCCGATCTAGAATAGAATGGCCTATGGGCGCCTCCTGTCCGGTTAAAGATTGCCTGATTGCCACTATTTTTTCCTAGTCATAAAGTCGCTTTTCAGGTTAAAAACTTGTTATTAGTATTTGGTATTTTTTATAAGTTTTGATTATTTTAATTACTCGGTGTCTTAGATTTAAGTATTTATCATTTTGCCTGGGTATGATATATTATGTTAGTTTTGGACTTTGGTGGAGTATCAAGTTAATATTAAACTGGATACAGGGTTTTATGTGATTTTATTTCGGGATTCTGTAATAAAGTATTTTTCTTTATAATAATACCATCATACCAAAGTAGTTTTTTTAACACTCCTAACTGAACATGCGGAGAGAACTTAAAAAAGTTTTTTTTTCGTTTCTGAAAAATTTGTCCCGATGTAGTTTTGAATTAATAACATTGCAATTTGTACATTTTGTACCAATAGAAAATTTAAAAAGTATAAATGAATGTTGTTGGCAGCACACGTTGATTCGCTATGCGTACAAGTCGCCTATCGTCAACAACAAGTATTATTTACATGTAGTACCTACTCCTGTAACGATAACTACAATAATAGTTACATCATCTACTTATTTAAGGAAAAAGCGAACAGCCTCACGAACTAATGAACTTATTATGTTTTGGAATCCAGAATAATCTTGTTACTTCTTATCAAGTGTTTTGTATTCATGCACCTATACTATGCCTATTGTATGTTAAGGATAATATAATATAATTGTAATAATAATTAGGTAACAAAGAAACTCGAGAACAAAAAAATGTTTTGGTAGGTGATGCAGGAATATCAGTCAAGGCATTTGTCATAAAACATTTACACTCTTTCTAGCTCAGTCGGGTTAAAATACGTTAAATAATAATTACGCAGGTGTGTTAAATAAATGTAGGTAAGTACCTATCTTGTTTGTTACAGTTGTGAGTGGTGATTACTATCGTAGATGGCAATTATTAAGCTTTAAGACCTTGGTTGACTTGAAAGCTTCCGGGTTAGCCACTACAAGTCCCCTTTAAAGTTCTATTTAGTAAGCTTTATCAATTCAGTAGGTACCTACTGGATTTTCAGGAAGAGCGTGTATAGTTCTAGTTTTTAAGATAGTTTTTATTTTTTTATCTACATAAATCGATTAAGTAACTATTACTTGGGTACAAGTATGACGGCTGTATTAGTTAATTTTTTTTTATTAACCCACTTTCTTGTTAGTGTTTTAGGTAGAATGTCTAAGATCATTAAGTCTGAACTGTTTATCTTATAAACTGAATAAAACATAAGAATACGATGAGGCTTTAATTCAATATCAAATGATATTTCCCCACAAAAAGTTTAAAGTATAAAAAAAAATAAGTAAGTAAGTACTTATCTATTTACTTTTTTTAGTTACATAGGTACTTTTACAGTTTTTCAGGTACCACGTCGCAAGCGAAGCCGCGCGCGTCGTCAAGTTATTAAATAAAACACGGATAAGAAGCAACACATGATAATTACGGGACAACCCAGACTTCTCAGGCTTTTGTCAACCATATTTACGGTTATTTACCTAACATTAAAAAGTCTATACATCGAAACTTGCATCCAAATGTCAACAAGTGTAATCAAATAGTATATGTACATAATAATTATTTCATTTATTTTTATTAAAAACTCGTTTCTTCACATTTTTAAAGGTTAACAATGAGTAATATAAATTATTAACACTGACATTTCAAATGATGTAATAAGAAAAATGTTAATAAAGTCGCTTCCTTTAAGTTTCTATGCAACTACAAGCATCTTGTGCCTTCAAATTATCTGCATTACAAGCTTAGAGAATCTCGTAAACATTGTGGTTGAAAACCACAACAATTTGTTTACCTTAGCGCCTCTAGATGCAAAATAAGTAGATACACCTATTGCAACTACTAAATATCTTGTAAACACCAATATCAAGCATAACACAACTACCCATCTTCATTATTTACATCTAATCTGTGAGTAAACAATAAAATACAAACCTGAGCAGGTATTTACGGCGCCGGCAAATTATTTGTTGACGAAACTAAACAGATTACAGCTCTTTATTTTAATCGTAGTTTTTTCCAGTTCTTATTCAACAACGATTAGTGTGATACGTAATTAAACACGACCGTTCAACGTTAAAAGAACGATTATAGCTTGTTTAAAAAGTTTGATGAGTTTACGTAAATGTTTACGCGGTTTGCGATCTCCGAAGCGCGCAGCCCGGGCAGCATCACGATTGGTACTGACTGGACTCATGGACTGGTAAACTTTACTTTACCGACTTTAGTCGTTGTCGACTTTCCGAGTCGAGGGGCTACACCTACAATGAGGCAGCGTATCTCAAGCGTTGAAGTTTCCACCTTCTGTACTTGTACTTAAAGATCATTATAGGTATTACAGGAATTATTCCCACCCCCATCCCCTATATATTAACTAAAGAAAGCAAAGCCTTTAGTGCCCTTAGTAGCTACTTTTAGGTAAGTACTTCACATATTGCAATGCATTGATCCACTTTTCCAATGGACTCTATGCCTACAACATTACAATAAAAAATCATGTATTGTGTAGGTAAAAATCATGTGTAAGTACACAAGCAATATAAGTAATTATCCTGACTTTAAGTAGCACGTGCATAAGAAAGTTTGAATCGATTGATCAGTTTTTATGAACGGTCTGTGTTGTGTGTTGTTCGCATGTAACAGTGAGTTGTAGTTAGTTAGAAATAGGAAATACGTATTAAGTCCAACCGGTGTTTATCTTACTCCTAGGTAGTATAATATCGACCCACAACTGGGTCCAGTCCAAACCACACTCCGAAATTAGATTTACAGTCTTATCCATGAATAATTGCAAAGACGTTTAGGTAAACGGTGCTAAGTTACATTTAATGAGCAATATTGTAAAAGAGATTTATTATCTGTTTCCTTAATGAAGAAAATAAAACAAGTACTTAATTTTATTTGTGTTTAGCAAACAATTATCTTAGGTAGTAAAACAAGTTTACCTACATTTTTAATGTAAAGGGATACTCGCTACTACTTGAATTTTAGAACTTTAAATTGTTGAACACCTATATCTCATCTCATTGGAAAACTTTTGCAAAGGTGTTCCAATATCTCTAATACAATACTTAATTGGTTCCCTGAAGTATCTCGACAGCAGCATCACATACCGGGTTTAACTATGAACCTTAACCATGCTCGGTCCCTCTCTAATTATTATTAAAATGGGTCCAGCCGTTTAGAAAGAGAGAGAAGCATACATTATTCTTATACTTATCCTCGCAATAGGATTAATTGAAAGCAGGGGTCCACGAGAGGCTTGACGGGGTCTATCTAGGTACGTTAGGGTGACGAAAAAATGGTGGTTCACAATTTGTAATTGGGGGTTGGGGGTCCACAAAAATATAACTAATTTCGATGGTGTAGAGCCGGAAAATGAAAGAAATGTTGCTTGACTTAATAATTTTCAAAAGCTCATCGACTGTTACTTGTAGGATATTCCCAATTAAAAGGTCCGTGTCAGGGGTCAACAAAATTTTGAAAGTGGTCTATGAGAAAACAAGTTTGGGAACCTCTGGTTTACTCGGATGGCATGGCCGTGCGTGACATAAGTAACAGGAGAACGTCAATAAATAACACATTTTAAATATCCATATTGCCGAAAAAAAATTATGGCTCATTCAGAAGCCTACCCCAGTTAGCAGCTGCTCTATGAAATCGAAACCACAATCCTTTGTTCTCGGCTGACTGTGGCATTGCGCGCTGCTGTGTTGGACAGACACAACTAACTAATTATGTGAACAGGAATTAGACAAGAAAAAGGAATGGGAATTACCTAATTTTATCAATGCATTTTTAGCAAATGTAAAAAGATTAAAGAATGTAGGCTTGCTAGAAAATAATTATAAGCACTTCTGGATATTATAAAAAAGGTATTAAGTAAGTATATTTCGTAGTACCTTATTGGTGATGGTAACGTCTACACACAAAATTTTGTAGAGAACGACTAAAGTAGGTAAGTAAATTATAGCCGGTTCATCGGATAATCTTTGACATGTTCATAAGAAAAACCGAGTGATAAAATGATCCACCAATATCAAGGGTATGTACACAAGTCCTATCATTATTATGCTAGTGCTGAAACGATTTGCCATCGCATAATATTTGCGCCGCAGGTGACCGATCCGATCAATTCGATTTTTCGAATTGACAAAGGCATTGCCACTTGAGCATTTTATTCCATATCATTGATTACAAAATTATGTCGTAATCATTACATATTCAAACAATTTTTATTATGATAAAATCTATTTTTAATCTATAGCTTTAAAAAATAAATTTTGTTTGAAAAAGATAAACTGAACGCATTTTAATCAGGATACCAGTGTTGACAAACGTAGATATTTTTTAATATAAGATAAGCGCCATCTACTGTGACGTTGAGGACTTACATTCTCAATAAAATATTTTTGAAACACATCCGAGATTGGGGCTATATTACAAACACAATGTTAGAAAAATATTAAATATTTCCCAAAAAAATTGATAATTATATACCATTCCAACGTAGGTATATACGTGGATTTAACTTTATTTATTTCCAAAAGCCGTTTGAACTTCATTATTTTTGTGTTTGCAAAGTTGGTAGCATTGCCTTCCATGACAAACTTTCGTTCGTTCGTTGAGGGCGATATGTAATGTAATGAAAATATATCTTTTAGAACTTTGTTTCCAGTTTCTACAAATAAGAAAACAGTGTGTTTTAGTGAAATAATAATACTTGTGATTAAAACTATTCGTGTCATGGGTTTTTTTGTCAAGAAATAAATACTTACAACGACAGTTTCCAAAAATGTTATTGTGTGATAAGTTTCATAATGGCGGCCCGTCGCGTCCCCCGCGCCTCCATTTCGATGACAGTCAAATTATGACAATGCCGATATGTAGAATCCTAAAATATGTTATGTTTTTGTAAATAATTTAACTGTAGTTGTTAGTGTATAATTTAATAAGGACTGAAAATGAATCAAGAGCATCACAATATCAATACGGGTGGTGGCCAGCCCCCTGGCAATTCGGAGGTTCGAGTGATTTTATTTCAAGTTATTATGAAGTGTATTTGGTTGTTTAGAGTTTGAATGTGCATATTTAACATTGCAGTCGCAGAGCCAAAGAGTGCAATCTGCGCAACAACAGCAGCAAGGCTCTAATTTGCCTCCGACAACGTCAGCGACCGACTTGCGAGTTAACTCAGCTGCCGTAAACGTTGCATTGTCGAGCGTTGCCAAGTATTGGGTGTTTACAAATCTATTCCCCGGACCATTACCACAAGTGTCCGTATATAATTTACCTACAAATGCAAGAATAGAAAATGGGAAACCAGTTCAGGTATCTATTTTTGTCTCAATTATAATTTTGTTGCAAAATAATTCATACATTTTCCTCCAAACTAACATCTTAACAACATAGAAACTTGTCTGTAATGGCAGCTGCACTGAGATTTTATTATTATAAAGAAATTATATTACTTTAATCTTTGTGTTGTATTACTTCACTGATCATTGAGCACTGAATCAGAATGTTGTATTCCCAGGGGTCTCTTCATTGGAGGAGAGACCTAAGTGCATGCTATAATGTGTCTTAGACTATGTGAGCCTTACTTGAAGTCCTTCCATCAATTTAGTAGTGCAAAAAATTCTTATCCTTTAATTTGCATCATTGTAAACAGCATAAGTTAACCATATGTTGGCGTATTTCATTGTCATATAAACTAAATTCTCGCAAACCATTTCAATCTTCACATTAACATTTCAGTTTCATTCATGCTTTGTCATTATCAATATAACTATTGTAGTAATGGCAATTGGCAAATGAAACTAATGGTATGTTGTGGTAACTATGCAAGCTATTACAGGACCTCGGTCAGACGCACGGTATACTTAATGGTGATCCAAATATCATACTCGGACACCATGCAGGTCAGCCACAGGTCACTGTTTCGGCAGCAGGGCAGCAGATACCTGTTCCGCAAATTATTGCCACCCAATCTGGACAAACTCATGGTAAGTCACAATTTAGTATGTTGTAAAAGTCTTGATACCATATTGTGGATATATAGTTGTATACCTAATTTTTTTCCTCGTGATATAAAAGGTCAACAATCTTACACTGTCTTTTTGTTGTAATTATAGATTTAAAAATAAGACAGACACAAATTTAAAAAAACTAAAGAACAAACAATAATTTTATGTTAAAATAAATTTCTGTATACTTCTAAATATTTTTTAAAATTAATGAAATGAATAAAAGTTGTGCCAAGATTGTTTACCTTTTATATCACGACGAAAAAAACGAGGTATATAGTAAGCCATTAATAAATGGCTTTTGGTAATATTTAAGTTATGTATTTAACTTGTTTTCATTTTGGTGCATATAGATATTTCATAGATGGTTGATTGAAGATATTAGTAAATTGTTGTACTATATGTATGACTGAAATTGTTCATTTGTTAATTTAGATAATACATACTTATTTATCAACCACTAGAACCCATTTGTTTTTTGGTGTAAATGAAGAACCTATAAAAAATTTTGACAATATATTTTGATGACTATAAACTACAAAAATGAATCATTATTTAAATTCTCATGTAATGTGTACTGTCTTCATATTTATGTATGACTGAAGCGATGTGCATCTTATCAACTGTAGGCTCGCTCTGGATATAAGAAATGATAAATTCATTCTTTAAAATACCCAATAGGTGCTTACAATCATAATGCCTTAACAAGATTGTCATCTTGTATTATATTTATTTGTATCACACTAATTGAATATTTTAACTATAAATATTTCAATTACTGTATATTTATGTAAATTATTAAATTTGTCTATTTATCTATTCCTTTATGTCCATAAAAGATAATTTTGCTGTCATTAGATCTTAGTATTCCCTATTTTGTGTAAAAGTTTATATTGAAGTAAAATCTGAAATTAAAATTTTAAATCCAAGAATTACTGTGGACATCAGGTATGCAATTCTACTACTAAAGCTTTACTTTTATTCTGTTTGACATTATGTAATGTTTTTTTAATGTTTCAATAGTTTTTAATAGTTATGCAAAAGCTTTGACTGAAACTGTTTGTGGGTGAGTTGGTTTAAGTGGGTTCTGATTACTTTTCTAGAAGCGCTAGTGACACACGGTCAGCAACAGGAGTTGACAACACAGCAATCTTCCAGTGCGGCTCAGGTTTCAGTTAGCGGGAGTCAGAGCTCACACCAGCAGGTACCCAATAACAGGGTCGAATTTGTACAACACCATAACATTGATATGGTAAATCATGTGGTAACCCACTCCAATACTAGCGGGAATGTTTAAACATATTGCTGTAGACTATAGAATTAATACAATAACTTAATGGTTTAGTTATCTGCATGAGTTACATAGTTGAAACTTTAAAATGTAATACAAAAGCAACTCATATTATCTTTTGTAACAATCTATTCAGCGTTCAGTAAAGTAGTCAATTTTCATTTTGCATGCAGATACTTTGCGACTAAAAAATTGTAGACTTTATGAGTGCATGGTACAATAGTCGAGTAATAACTAAACATTACTTAACTATCGTTTAAATATTTCGTTGGACATTCTCAACTTCTAGTTTTAATTTTTTGACTATCTTTAGTGGGAGAGCACATGAAATAGCCGCTTCAAAATTTTGAAATGTCTTAATTTTGTTAATATTAATATCATTTTTAATTTTATAATCTAGATATTTTCTTACAATATAGTTCTTTTGCCAATCTAAATGAAGCCTTGTTGCAACTAGTAGAAAGGTCTGTTTTGTCTGTTTAGGGTCATCATTCACAACAACAACACTTGCTTCAACAACAACTGTTGGCGGCTGCGAGACCGGACCACGCCAATCAACAGGTTTGTTCAACTATTTTTAAAAATTTTGCATAAAAAAAATATATACTGGTGTAATTGATACCACAAATAAAATCCCGAAACTTTGTATCTTGTTTATTGTTCTAAAGGTCAAGGTTTCGTACACTTGCAAATTTGGTTAACTATTGTATAGATTTTATAACCATATCCTATACTTCACGCTGCATATGCGCACTGCAGGTTAGCGAGGTGAGTTTGAAAGTAGTGAGAATGTAAGGCAACTGTGGATGCATTTTATTTTAATTAAGTTATGTATTATAGATTTAATACTCCTATTTTTCGTGTATTAAAATTCCGTACCACTATTTTATCACTTCTTTGTAGTGGCTGTATTAGATGAATGTTTCCATTGAAGCAGATTGTGCAAGAAACATAATAAACCAAGCAATCATATTTCATCTTAAAAAAAATTAATTGTGTGGCCAACAAATATAGTCCAATGGAAGTACAAAGAACTTTTTAATCAATATTAGCAATCATAAAAACTATTTCGCCTTACAAATATTGATACCAGGTGATCTATTATTATGATAGCAAGAATCCAAGTACCATCCCTAAAACTGTGTGTCTATGTTCAACTTGACCTCTAATTTCTCTTCATCTCCGCCTCAATGGAAATGTAGGCTTAAACTTGCTTATTTTGTAAAAATCCTGCAACTAAATTCCATCACCAGTGTCTATTATTATAATGTCTATTGTTTACTCTTCTCTAAAATCTATAGTCCCCATTATACTAATATAGTCATCTTTATTCTATAATCACCAGCATTAATAGTTCTTAATATTTACAAATTACTTAAACACAGATATTATTAAGATGGTATGAGATTCCAACATCACTTAATTTTATTTATTATTAGCTTAATTTTTTTATTAATGTGTAGTAAATAGTTCTCATAGATAAATTTTTCTTCTGTGTTGTTGTAATGTTTCTATATAATTCAGTTTACTTATGTTTGCCTATGATAGAGGTAATATTATATTTGTAAGGTTATAAAATTTTTGTTGCAATATTATGCCATGTGTATTTTATTAATAGCAACCACTATTTCCGTCTCATACCATATCTAAAAATATAAGTAACTTTGAATACTGCTGAGAGTCATTAGAAAAGTACACAATAAATAGTGGTTGCCTGTAATATTAGAAAATCGTGCACATGAATAGCAATTTCAATTGATTTATTTACGTGATGTCACATACTACTAGCTTACTAGCTTGTATCTTTTGTAATTAGCCACAAAAAAGTACAAGTGACGTATGACAGTCACTTACCATTCTTATCTAAGTTACACTCTTGGAAAATAGTCTTGGTCATTTATAGGAGCATTTGTGGCATGACTTACTATTAAAAGTGTACAATAAGCCACAGATTTCTCATCAAAGATATCTTAACCATAGTCCACCAAGCTGCTCCTATGTATACCTCGTTTTTTTCGTCGTGATATAAAAGGTAAACAATCTTACACTGTCTATTGGTTGTAATTATCGATTTAAAAATAAGACAGACACAAATTAAAAAAAAAACTGAAGAATAATCAATTAGATTTTTTAAAATTATTGAAACATGTAAAAGTTGTGCCAAGATTGTTTACCTTTTATATCTCAACGAAAAAAACGAGGTATAGATTCTAAATTATATGTTACATATTGTCAAACTACATAATGATATTTTATCTGTAGATTCAACTGACGGTCAGTGAAGATGGGATTGTAACAGTGGTAGAGCCGGGAGCCGGCAAACTAGTGGACAAAGAGGATCTTCATGAGACTATAAAGCTGCCCACCGACCACACCCTCACTGTACATCAGTTGCAACAGATTGTGGGGCATCATCAGGTACAGTATAATTATAATTGTAATAACTATCTAATTATTATCTGACGAGTTTTTTTCCCCTTTCTTCTCCTCCATATTAAAAAACACCTTTACGAAACGGGAGTAGATTCAAAAAGTTACGTGTATCTTTGATACCTCCTTCAATGAATGATTTTTGATTTTGATTTGATTTTAAAGCCTCTGCCTAAATTAAAATGGGGTGAAATTTAGGCCTATACATTTCAATTCGATAGAGCTTAAAAACTGTTTCAAAATCAGATGGTAATTATAACTTGAAATATTTAAAGTACACATATAGTAGAATTTAGGATTTTTTATATGGTGTAGTCTATTTCCATGCTATACAGTATACATGATTAGCTTGAAACAGTTGGTTCATATTATCGCGTGTGTCCTGTTTCAATGTGCCGGCTGCAACTGTTTCAGTCTATAGACAGTCTATAGGCAGACTGACGTGCTATTGAATCGCCAACAAGCTAACATGTACCAATATATTACAGGTAATAGACAGTGTGGTTCGTATCGAGCAGGCTACGGGTGAGCCGGCGAACATTCTAGTGACTCAAAACCCCGATGGAACCACGTCCATAGAAACAAGTGCTGCCGATCCACTGGCTATAGTAAAAGACGAGAAGGCCGTCGCTAAGATAGAAGGCGCACAGTTCGCCATACCTGCTGAGATTAAGGAGATCAAAGATTTAAAGGTATTTGACATAGGCTGATTTATTTGTCTACTTGGGTTCATCTAAAAAACTGCATTGTTTCTTGTTGCCAAGCAATTCTGCAGTGCTCATGGATAAACACAGTTAACTTTTATGTAGCCTAACTTAAGATTTTGTACTATAAACAAAACTAAATGCAAGATTAGTCTCTACTATATATGACTAACAAAAATAAAAATAATTATAATTTCATAGCATAAATATATTACAAAAAATTAGGTACCCTTTATAATTCGCGCTGAAACTGCTTCATTTTCGCGATCTGCAGTAATTCTGAGGTCATTTGTCTATCTCTTTCTTCTTAAAATTGGCCCCTCACTTAGCGATTATTCACCTTAAATCAATAGGTGAATTAAGTCCAGTTATTGTGACCCAGGTGAATTAACTACTACTCCACCAACTTACTATTGATAATTATTGTGTAACCAGAGTGTCGGAGCGATGGGAATGGAAGGCGCTGTGGTGAAGAT
>LGAG01000184.1:251818-311964 GCA_001278395.1 Lerema accius
GATAGTCCTGTGTAAAAATCTCGCAGTTTCAATAATATTACATACATACATGTAGAATTGATAACCTCTTTCTTTTTTGAAATCGGTTAAAAATGGTAGGAACTCTATGTTAGGTCTAGAATGGTTGTTTTAGTATTCTTCATAATTCAACTTCTTTCATGTAAATAAATCATCCATCCCGACCCCGTAGCCTAGTTGGTAGTGACCATGCCTGTGAAGCAAGGGGTCCCGGGTTCGATTCCCGGTCGGGGCAGATGTTTATGTGACAGATAAATGCTTGTTCTCGGGTCATGGGTGTTAGTGATGTGTCATTTGTGTTGTCCATGCCACCCGCGACACAGGGAAACCTACTGCGGGGGTATGAGTGTGTTAGCGTTTATTTATTTATTTATTATCCCTAATATTTATAATAACAAAACAAACATTCCTGTCTTTGTTATTACCTTTTCTCGGCCAATCCGTCAACCCTATTATCGTGATGGACTTTAGTGTTCAAACATTAAAGCTTCAGCAAGGACAAGACAAATTTTTTCATTCAGATTTTTTTATTCTGAAAAAATTCCATTTAAAATCTATAATATACCTACGTATGACGCCTGAAATAAATGAATAGCAGGATTTTATTAAAGCGAAATGGTGCGCTGCTAGTAATAATATAAATCTAAGACAATCCAACTTCAACATTATCCCTCACCCTCAGATTAATTATGCATTATCCACACATGCGTTCTCCGAAGATTGGTTCGTAATCCGGACAGAGGGCGCGATCGTTCATTCTAATTGGTTTTTTCCAGCGCAATCAATCGCGTGAGAATGGGGATGGAATGGGATCTACTCTGCAGGGGTAGGGTAGTTAACGTCCTCCTTTTTATTGTATTCCCAATTGAAAGAGCACGGTTTGAGGAGCCATAAAATCAACATTTTTATATTAGGTAAGTATCTCTATTAACTCCTCTATGTATGTATAGGGTTGATAACTTTGATTGCGGATTTTACATAAGATTATTAATTTAACAAATCTACCAACCATAATAATTAAGGTTAAATGCTATCGCAACATGCACCGTAATAGTTTATAGTGAAAACAAAATCAAAATCTTTTAAAACATTCGAAAACTGTTAACTTACTGTGATGTGTTGGTACCTGGAGAAAAAAAAATGGGTTCTACTCGATACTGAAATTCACAGTAGAAGCCTTGGTTAATACATGAAAGCTTTACGCAAAAAAATAACGTTGAGCCGAGTTTCCTGCCGATAGCTGACCGCTAGCAAAACAAACATTTTTCAATTTTCCCGTGAGTTTCGGAACGGATGGCCGAACGTGAAATACACGAAGGCTGGCAGACAAAACAGATGGCTTAATACAGTTTGCGTGCCCAGTTATTGGTAAAACCTGCGATTCGAAGCTACGAAGTTAGGGAAAAGTGTAGCATAATATTTTGTAGCAGGTAAAATAGTCCTCTAAATGACAATTCATCGTCATCTTCATCACAAGGCAATCCATTAGCTGTCTCACTGTTGGACTCTGGTCTCTTCTAACAATGTGAGGAGTATTGCCCTGTAGTCCACAACGCTGGCCAAGTGCGGATTGGCAGACTACACACACCTTTGAGAACTTTATGGAGAACTCCTAGGTGTGTAATGTGTAAGTTTCCTCACGATGTTTAGGTAAACGTAGGTAGGTATTTTATAGGTAACAATTAGGTCAGTTTAATAATAGACTAGCTACTTCCACAAGATTATAATCCTGTATTTTACTTTGTACCTACTTCTTTAATCTAATGCGGACTTAAGTTGGTCCGAAGTATTTACCTACGCACCCTTAAAAGTTTTTCAGTAGATACTTACATAGGTATCTACTTAGTTTTATAAGTAAATTTCTTCAGAGGCATTAAGGCTAAGAGATCTTGTTACTTAATTTATTAAAATCATGAAACTTGTTCAACTTCCTACAAGCGAGTTTGTGAGGATTCGTATTTTACAAAGTTTCTTTCTTTACATTACGGACAGTTTTTAAATATTTTACGAATTACGTCGCTAAATATCGAATTAGATATTTTAAGTAAAAATGTTTTGTATTTGACTGTCAAGTTGCTATTTTGAAAAATATATTTTAGGCTAGTCAAATCGTATTTTTTTATTTCTGTAAAATTATAATTATGCTATACTATACAGCTTACGGAATTATCTGATTTTTATTGACTATAAGAAATCAGAATTATGCTTTAGTACCTATTGACGCCAGTTGATAATACAATTGTATACTCGAGTAATTAATTAATACCGACCAAATATCCGGTATGCGGCGATTTAGCCGACTCTGACGGATATTCCCTCCTAAATTATTAGTAATGTTATGCTTATGACTTCATTGTGTGCATTTAATATTAACGTCATAATTACAATACGTCATCAGTAGGTACAGTAGGTAAGTACATAATCATTAACTAATCTGGTATTATTATAACCATTGAGATGACTTTGTAGTGTGGTAGTACCTATCTGAGTATATTTAGGTACTTATAGTAAAGAATCATAATGCAAAATCTTAATATTAAAAATTAAAAATCCTTCAGTCAAAATACTAGAGGTTAGGTACATTAAGTCAGCGTATTTAATACACTTGGAGACCCAGTAAAATATGGTCAAAAATCAACCATTAGGTTCACATTATAATATCAATTTATAAAGTTGTTCGACAAGTAGGTAGTCTAGGTAGGCATAAATAATTGGCTGGTAAATGTCAATGTAAACAGGGCCTTCTGACTTAACGCCTACTAATTAACGTCAATGTAAAGTTTTACTAATAAAAAATGTATTACCTATGTAAATTATGTATGCCAAATCTCAAGGTATTTATGAACCATCAGTAGAGCAGCATCACTTTTTCCTCGCTGAAACGCTCTGTCACGAAAATTCCCGTTTGCTCCCAAAGTTTTCTCAAACCGCGACGTGACTCGAATCTTTGGTGAATGCCAGACTTCATTCCAATAATCCATGTTAAGTAATTCGTATTGTCGTTTTAGCTAATTAATTAGATGTGAAGTCAATCTTTTAATGTTACTATCAGGCGACAATAAAGCAAGCCCACTATATTTTATGACATCTTCGTTTCTTTGAAAGATAGTTCGTTACGCTGAGTACCTACCTAGTCACATACAGGAAAAATCACGTAACATATTGAAAAGGTATTCTTCTTTGAAATATCGATGGTAAATTAGTTTAATTAATAATTTAATATTGAAGAGTATAACGTTCTATATCATTAATGTGACTACGACAATGGAACTGAATCTTACGACATGATCCTCTTAAGTTGATTGAAATCCTTTCAAGCTATCAGAATGGTAGAGAGCTAAAAAATTAATATCATACTACATACGAATACCTTCCTTCTGGGACAGTCGGGTAATTGTACTTATTATCCGTGAGTATTTAGAATATAATAAAATAGTCTTTATGTGCAAAAATAAGATCCAATTTGGTGGTACATTTCGGTGGTACAATTTGGTTCTACTTATTAGGCATGCAAAAAGTAATTTTAATTAAAGTACGATATGAATTTATTGTAAAGATAGGCCACACTACCTACTACAAAATATACAAAACAGACGATTCATTATAAATAAATTAGATTTAGTGATACCCTAGAACTTGCAAGAATTTCACCTTTGTGTAGACTAGTCAAATTATATCCTATTCTATTATTCTATTTGCCGGTGGTCAGATTAACAACGATACAAGAAGGATAAAGTTACGCCACTATCCAAAGAACTTGCGTCCCCGAGCACCAAACTTGGGCTATTTGAGAACTTTTGCTGCCCTATTATCTGTTTCGCTCGTTGATGTGTTATTTTGAATTTCTAAAGCAAGAATACTGTAGACTAATAGAAAAATAACTAGACTGCTGAAAGTATTCTTTACCGGGGTTAGGGTGTCGCAATAAAAACATAATTAGGGTTCCGTACCTAAAAGGTAAAAACGGAACCCTATTTACTAAGCCTCCGCTGTCTCTCACCAGGCTGTATTATCTACCTAAACGGTGATAGCTAACAATGCTGAAATTTTCACAAATTATTTTATAGCCTTATAATACTCACAATGGAGACGTATACAATGATCAATGATCGTCACATATTGAAATCCGTCACGTCGTTAAGGCTGTAGAGCCTGCCAAGAAAATGGACATACATACGATAGAAAAACATTGTCCTCCCACTGGAGCAGTCGTGTAATGAATTCGGAATTGTAACTAATATTTATAACTTTATGAAAGTAGTTAAGGATTTATTTATCCGTTTCCCCTAAATAGAATATTAATTGGCCATTTAGCGTCTTTGTCGTAAAAACATACAAGAAAAATACACATCGCTAACTTAGCCACGCTAAATATAATCTACTGAATGAGTAATTTAATTAGAGAGAGGCTTTATATCATGTCTTTCACGTCATTATATTAATTAACTCCATATCTATCCCAATTAGAGAAATTACGTATCTTTCTTCGCGTAAAAGTCACACGGCCTTCTTCAATTAAGGAGGCCCAAACCTACTTAATTTTATATAGCCTACGTTGTAGGTAATATATTATTATAGAGAAAAGCTCTTATTAGGTAAAACAAGAAAATTTTTATTGTGAAGTTATACGCTACAGATAAATTCATTGCTCTGTGTACGCTACCCATTTTGTTGGTTGTTATGTTGCTTTTGGGCCTATGTTTCCTTTGTTCCAGGTTCAATTCTTTTATTTAGGTGAAATAGAAATGTTCATTTGTAAGTTAAAGATTTGATCTTGGGCATTTATTTTTCAAAAATTGGGACTGTCATTATGTTCAAATAGGATAGGTAGGGCTTATGACAATAGATTCTATTTACTAGTTATGTAGGTACGAAGTCCTTCATAAGAGTACACAATATCAAAGAATATTCATCTTTCTTTCATTCAAGTAACACAACTTCAAAGTTTTTGGTACGACGACAAAGACTGCTAACAAAATGAGTAAGCCTTTGGGGGAATAAAAACCCTCTGAATGCTATTTTCGTCGTAATGAGTAGGTAGGTAAGTATTACGAAGTTTGCCATAAATATTTAGACTTTATCTTCGTAATGAACGTCGTTAGAGAAACGCTGGCCGGATTTCGTATTCATTTATAAGGTATATATATTCTTCTGAAAATTTTAAGAATGCAGTCAGAGAAAGAGATCTTAATATGTAATATACATAGATCTTAGGTATATATACCTATAATTAAATCTGTGCTTGGAATTTAAAAGAGAGGCGTAAAAACAAATTATATTATGTATTTAGCATTATGTTAGTACCTATTTTGTGGTTTTAAAACAATAAAAAAAATATAATTTTGACCCCTACGTAAATATATTGATGATACTCGTATTTATTTTCTTTTTATTTATGAAGTACAATACCTAAAAATTAAATAATAGGTTCCGAGTCTACGCTTCGTCTCACTGTATAGGTACTCCTATTGACGAAGATTCACTCTCATTAATTGACTGTCTAATAGAAAATATCTAGCAAGGCTGTAATTAATGTTTTTTTTTCTATTCAAGACGCGCAAACAGGATGGTATCGAATACTATTCAATACCACTGAATAGGTACTTTTCAATATAGTGAGATATATATAATTATACTATAAGATATATTTAGGTGATTAATAATGTTTTTAAATAATATAATAACATTCTTTCATTTAATGGTTACTTATTCTAAAAAAACTATGTTTAGAATGATTACGATAAGTCAGGTTACGATACAGTGATAGGTCATACAAACGAAGACTCCGTTGAGATACTCATTGTTTGTAGTCTATGGCATGACGAATTGAGTTTTTTTTAAATTAAGCTCGAACTTCTCCCGATAAGGGGTGTAGTTCTTAGTTTAAATTGAAGACTGTGTTCAAATACTGCTAACCGAATAACGTTGGACATCCCTAAACTGCAACACTGCAATGAAAGCCAGTTTCGGTTAAACTGAAAACGTTTGAATTCATTAATGTAATAGGGAAAGTCTGGTAGTAGCACTCAGATTTAATTTGTTTTCGGAGCAGATATTCCTGTTTGTTGGAACTAAATGTCATAAGAGAATTATTTTTTGATTGCTATTCTTAATTACATACAATGTTATTGACGTACCTATTTAAGTAACGATATCTACTGTTTAGTGACATTTCTATTTATTTATATGACAGAATATGTAACGTCTTTACTAAACTAATGTAAAAAGGATTTCGTGCTACATAGCATGCATCCTTATTGTCTTTAAGATAATTATTTAGCCGTCTCCATCATATTTAAAATAAAAAGCAGGTTGATTGTTTTATTTCCGTATCTTCACGAAGCGCTGTTTTAAGATATCTACTTCTTTTTGTATAATGTTATTGATTGGATTATATTTCAGAAGATGGTATCGGCCTATCTAGCAGGACGTCTTCTTATAATGGCCACAAATAAAAGGGCAATGGCACTTATACTAATAACATTGTTTACCCCATCGCTTTCAAAAATTTATGGTCCTATTGTTAAGATTTCTTGCGGTTTCTTATCTGTCCAGTGGCAAATATCTGGAAAAACTTTATCAATCCTCCCTTTGTGTGGGAAAACGTCAATTGTCAGAATAAAAAAATCATTATGTAAACATGTGAGTTTTTATACTGTTAATAGGTTTGTTACGTCCTTTCTAAACTTCATATATTTTTTGTGATAATTTGGGTATTCAATCACATTGGTAGGTACATCATAATGTAGTTGTAACAAAGTGAAAAAAAAATCTGATCCAATTAGCAAAACCTGTGCACTTTTTTAAAAGAATCAGATAATATATGTATTTATTTATGACTTCCTTTTATGCGATTTATACTCACACTTCGCTAGTTCCTAGTACACAAGTACCTACCTACTTATTTATAATTAGGCAAAGCATACATTTTGACAAAAATAACTATTAATTATTTCGTAGTCAACAATACGTGTAACTGGTATTGTGACAATGCATATTTAATTAAGTGCTCTGCTTGTGTTACAATGAATTATACTCATGTTCGGGGAACTAACAAAACTCTGAATTTATACAACGCTAGAGGCGAGACCGACCCGGAAAGTTTAAATGACTATTGTGTTTTAATTAATATTCAGATTTAATTGGTATATGTAGGTATGCTTCTTGCTTCTCTAATTGCTTAAACTCAAATACACGGTATGTGCGTATTAGATACTAATTATCACTTGCTACGGTGAAGGAAAACATCGTGAGGAAACCTGCACACCTGAGAGTTCTCCATAAAGTTCTCAAAGGTGTGTGAAGTCTTTCAATCCGCACTAGGCGAGCGTGGTGAACTATGGCCTGTACCCCTCACACTGTGAGAGGAGACCCGAGCCCAGCAGTGGGACAGTTATGGGTTGTTATGATGATGATGGTGAAATACACGGTAGACTGACGATCAATATAGCGCAATGGTTATTATTATCATAGGGGCTGTCCTTTAATCATGTGAGGCTCGAAATGGGGGGTCCATAAAAAAACCATTAAACAGGGGGGGCGTATAGTAATAATATATCACGTGTATTTATTTTTTCGGCAAACGCAATATTTATTACTGTACTTTATAAATATTTTTGTTTAAAAAAACTTACTTGTAGGTATTAAAGAATACACGTGAAGGAGGAAGGGGGGGTTAAAAGTGCAAAAAAAAGTATCACGTGATTAAAGGATGGCTCCATATTAAAATTATCACACGAATTTTGGTTCATAAGGTCTTTTGATTCTATTTGCAGTGAGGTTTAAAAGTAGATTTTGTGTTTCCCTATAAATTAATATTTTGTTTATTAAAGTAGATATACATTTTAACAAGTTTTCCTGGTTTCATTTTGTAAGACTTTATAATTTTATTGATTAAATTAATGATCACAACCTCTTTTGTTAGAAACATAAAAAGTTAAAGTTGTTAAGAAGGATAGCAAATACTATTTAATTTAGGTAGGTACTTGTAGATACGTACATGTAATTAATTCTCATCTTAAGTAGTTTCTCCAGTAAGTAAGTTATTTAGTTGACCTACATTGCATTTGTGTCTGTAGCCTAGAACAAGTTGTATAATTAGTTAATTACCTACATAGGTACGAGTACGTTTACGTTTTCACTACCGACTGTTCCTTGTGTATAATTAACTAATATGGACGTCATAAAGCTTTAGTACCCAACAGTGGAAGTTTTCATTACAACTATGACAAGTGAAATTAGTATTTTCATACATAATAAAAACTTTAAATTACTGGATTATTAATAATTTGTTAATAACGTTGTTTCTTCTTACTACGCTTTTTGCTTCCGAAGACTGAGTATATATATTTTTTCGTCGGTAGTTACATGCCTGCCAGGGCTTTAGCCCATGTTGCAATTAAGTTTAGGATTTGATATTTTTTTAGGAAAGACATAGAGTTTGTAACATTTTAATGTAGAGAACTTTTTAACATAAGTATGGCTTTCTATTCCCTGTTAATAAAACATGATTTTATCTTCATATCGTAATAAATATGTGCAACTCGCAGTGACGTCATATCTCGGAAAACTAAATAGCCTATAACTCGAGCTGCGCCAGTACGAGCTTTATTGCCTTGCAAGGTTTAAAGGCTTCTTTATCAACTATAAAACTTGGGACGACAGTTATTAAACTTGTTAGGATCTTTTACTATGATTAAAAAGGGCAAGCCTTGGTAAGCACCTGGTCTATGAGACTATCCACGCTAGCAGTGATTTAATCACACACAATCATATTTAAAAGTCTGTGCATTTAATATGAGGACACCTATCACATTTATGCCTACCTATATTTCAAATAGCATCCAGATGCTATATCCAGAAATCACAGATAAAATTTATGTTAAATTACTTCTATATTTCGAAGCAATTTACTGTAGTTGTATAAGAGGTCCGTGTATTTGAGGTGTGAACGTATTTTATAATAATAGCTCAGAATACCTACGTAACGAAATTCTATGTTAAATAGCTTTTTACAATAGCGTCCCTTTTAAACTAAGGATTTACTTATGTAGGATACCTATACAATATATTATAAACCTTCATTCATTTTTGTAGCACAATTTATAATAAATAAATGGAGCAATACTTTACCATTATGACCTTCCAATTGTTCTTTTCTTTTTTAATAAAAAAGAGATCACCATAACGGTCGAATCCACTGACCTATATATAAAGTCGAATCGAATGACTTTTTAATCTTGAAGTTTAACATAAGACCGCTATAAAAAGTAATGTCACTGTCAATAATCTCACCATGGTCGCCTGAAAATTTTTATCACTTTATTAAACGGAAAGAAGGTTCTTAAAATGGAAATTCTTCATTTGCACAGCCACACCAAGTCTATTATCGACCATTTATACTGTAATTTGATATTCATATTATGACGAAATTGCAAGTTTTAATTTAATGCATCTGAGTTTATAAATTGTGTGAGTAAAACTTATAACTTGTAAAAACGAGTTTCTTTGTAGTATTTTGACTTGTGCTTTGCCTCAAAAGACTAAATTTTACAAGTATGTATAATGTATCATACATTGTATGATTTGAGAAAACATCTCTGACAGTATGATATTATACAAAATTAAACATGTTATAAGCGCGCTCGGCATAGGGACTCGAAAATGACCCAACTGGGTGTTTTTATTAGGTACGAATTTGAAGGGAAATAATTATTATACAGTCTACAAGGACGCATGCTTTGTTGGACACTTTTTTCGGTTGTCTACTAAGGACGAAACTATAGATAGGTGGGTACTAAATATTGCCCCGTCCAGGAAACAAATCCTAGACCTATTATTTTGCAAGCACGTTATCTACCAATTAAACTACGTGTTACTTCTCAAACAAGTCATTATGTTCTTTCTTAAATCTCTGTTATATATTTTGTTTAGCGCGAATTTTATTAATAACTTAATGTGGTCAGTACAACAACTGTACTCTTGACTTACAGTAATTTATATTAACGGAAGAGTATATTACCAGATGCAAGCATACAATAGGTACATATATAAACGACAGAGGCATATAATTGCTCTGCGAAACACATACAGATGTAGTGAAGTCTCTTCAAAGCTCTCTATGTTCAAGCTCAACAAGGCGTAAGCTCCCTGAGAAAGTTTTTGTGGTTTAACAAAATTTTTTAAGTTTATTTTTTACGAATGTCGTATGCACATTTTGTTTAAGAACTATGCTACATGTTATAATGGAGTATAAAGATTTTTAAGCTATAATTGATTAAATGCGTAAGTAAATTAATAAAAGAAGAAAAAAAAAAGAAAAAAATAGTAAAAAGTGAAATTAAGTGAACGAATAACTGCTCTGATACTTAACAAGCTTCTAAAATCAAAACTTCTTTTTTCGATTTAGTGATTATAGTATTTACTTCGGTATATTTATCTTTCAAACCATATTTGTAACCGTCAGTAGTAACATTTCAGTTGTAGTGAATTCAGGTCCAGATGAAATCTATTTGTATTCGCGTCTCGCAGTAGCTCACAGACTGTTGCGGTATACTACTGGATAAATGATCTTTTCTCAGAAGTATGGTGCTGTTTCTTCAAGTAAGAATTTGATTCTTAAATTGTTACGCAAGTTTTCTTAACATGTTAAGTATTTATTAGTGAAAGATTTGATACAAGTGGTTTCTTCGTCCTTTAATCTTCTTACATATAATAAAATTGAAAGTTTAGGGGGTGGGGTTGGTCTCTGTTTGTTTGTCTGGCTGTGTGTTTCAAAGAGCTGACGGCTGATTTGACAGATCAATGGATGAAATACATAAATAATCTGAGCTCCTGGCGTTATTTAGGCTTTATTTTATTTAAATCAGTCCACTCTGTCAAACGTTATACAAATTTAAAGTTTGTATGGGACTTCTCTAACTGACATTACTGACAGTTGACGTTGACAGCCATATTGAAAAAACATACACCGAAGCGAAGCGCAGGCGGGACCACTAGTATTTAGTAATTAAGTTATTTAAACGTAATATTTTCTCTAAAGATAACAAAAATAAGACAAAACAATGTAAAGTTGGGACGTGCAAATCTGAACGCAGGAAACCAAAAATCATCAGATTTACCCATATAAGTAAAGAATAATTTTCCCAATCTCACGCAAATACGAAGAATCTGCCGAAATTTGTAATCTCCAACTTTTCCATTATGTAAATCAACTTTTGTGTTTTTCTTCATATCGGCAGATATTTTCTTCGTATTTTCCTCATACAAAAGTTGTTGAAAAGGGATTTCACTTGCAAAATTTGGATTAGGCCGGTGGAAACAAACTTGAATAAAAGGTAAAATTGAGTTACAAAATTGTCTTTAATAATTCTAATGTTATTTTAGTTGGTGAAACTGTTTTTGACTCCTGACGTAAACAGAGAAAAGAGTTTGATATTTCTATCTCTGCTAACCCTTAAATGAATAGATCAAATTTGATGCGGTTTTTACTTTGAAAACAAACGTGATTGATATAGTTCTTAGCTATGTTTCGACATAAATGCAATAAACAATTATGTTAAACAAAACACTATTAATTCGTTAATTCAGTACCCCTGGCTAGCCCAACTTGTTTTAACATTAAATTAAAGGTTAAACTACACACATTGAACAAAAAAAACATCTATCAATACTTTTTTACGATATAAGCGTAATAGTCAGGGATCCGTAGTACATTTATTTTCACTTAATACTATCAAGCTAATTTTTCGAGAGCAGCTTTATATCGATAAGACGCCCAACCTTTTTTTATGACAACGACTCTCAATTTCTTAAGTCGTTTGCAATTTTCTTAAAAAGATATGCAAAGTTGACGTAACTAGTAACTATAGCTGGGCCATTACAAACGTGCAGACTACGTCATCAATCATTTTATCATATCTCTCGTTCACACTTATAGGTATATCGGAACTCTCACTCGAATGTGCGACCATAGTCCATCCCTTTGACGTTTTGTTTTATGACGTAGTCTGCACGTTTGTAATGGCTCTACTATAATACGTACTATGTACTACATTATGTATAGATAGATATAATTTGATATTATTTAGTTCAAGATAACATCATTAGCTCATTACGGTTACGCTGAGCTCGGGTTTACTCTCAAATGGAGCGGTTAATCCTCAGCCTATACTTAGAAGCTTAGGGCGGGTTAGATAACTTAAATAGACTGATTATCCTGATTTTACGCTACTTTTAGTCACCGCACTCGACGTGTTTTTAACTCTATATAATTCCACAGTAATTGAATTTACTTTGACTGATTTATGTTGAAAATGTTGTATTTACATTGTTATAAACATTATTAACGTGTATTACACTGCGCCAGGATTGTAATAAAATATGTCCCCTTCAATAAATACTTGAATTATCCACTTTTAATTATACATTACTTTAGTATTTTGTTCATCCAGCTTAAATCTGACAGCTCCAAAACAATAGAATGTTCAAAAGAAATAACCACTGTTACCAGCCAGTCCTACCTAATATCCATATTTTTTTAATACCTGTAACACGTGACAAAGTTTAATTATTTTGTTATGTGTGAAGAGAGATAGTACTAAACAGTCAGCAAAGTTCAGATTAAAAACAAAGGTTTGGTGTTATATTTCTCTTGAATAATAGTTAAAAAGTACACACACCGTTAAATAACCCGTATAAAACCCAGCTGAAACACAGTAGATTGGAAAAGTGGAACAGTGAAAATTACATAAAAGAGTTTTCTACAAAACGAACGCATAATCGTTAGCTTGTCTGCGTTAATGGCGAACGTTTCATTCTATTTTAAACTGTGTCTTCTTAGTAATAGGGTTCATAATGCTATAAATGAGGGAACAGGTAAGCTCGTAAGTTGGCCGTATTGTCCCTGCTCGTAGCTAGCGATCGTAGCCAATCGTGTAGCCGCTCTACGTAGTC
Organism: Lerema accius; assembly: GCA_001278395.1. NCBI lineage: Eukaryota > Metazoa > Arthropoda > Insecta > Lepidoptera > Hesperiidae > Lerema > Lerema accius. The sequence goes on from LGAG01000184.1 coordinate 264,791, forward strand.
CGTAGCACTCAGCGCTACAACAAAACGTAGACCTTTACGAGGACAAACTTGAAACGTGTAGAACCAATAAGCAAAAGCCTATGTTGATAGAAATTAAATTGATTTTAATGCAATATCAATATGTCGGTAGCTGTTGCTCGTGAGTGCTTGCATAAAATTTTTTAGGGCGTATTTTCGAACCCGTAGCCTAGTTGATAGTAATCCTGCCTGCAAAGCCCCCTTGCTTTTCCCGGGTTCGATTTCCGGCCGGGGCAGATATTTATGTGACAGATAAATGTTAGACGGTTCATGGTTGTTAGTGATGTGTTTTTTGTGTTGTCCATGCCACCCGAACACAGGGAATCCTAGTGCGGGGGTATGAGTGTGTTAGCGTTTATTATGGGTTTCAGATTCTGAACTTACCTACCTATTACTTGTTAACTTTTAGTTTCAAGACTACAGATGATTTTGCAACATTTGAATATTCATACGTTTTCAGCTTTTTTAAAAGTCCCTGCTCTTTTAGCTCTAGTGATATCCACTATATAACAAAACGATTTGTTATAAATCGAAATTAAGGAGTGCCTAAGTAGCGTAGTAACGAACGTGAAATTGAATTTTCTCCTTGGCTGTGTTACATCGGAAAAACCAATAAGAAACCGATAAGGTGTGTGCAAGAGCGATCAGAGACAATCCGCAGAAGCGGGGTTGAGTAATTGTTCAAACAGAATAAAGCTGTGTTCAAATCTACGCGACTCAATTAGACCAGCCTTGTAGGGGAATGTGTACATGTCTATAATTCTGAACTAGGTTGTCCCACATTACCTTATTTTCTATGTAAATAGTTGAACAAGTTGTCACTATCGCTCATGATCTTCAGTAACACCAAAGACATCGCCAATGCTACCAAGAAAAAAATTACATGACAGAATATTTTTAAACTGATCATGAAGATAGTGCTTGCAAGTCCTAAGAACACGATGAGTCATTTAGCGGCTGACTTAACCAAATTTGTAGTCTATGAGTTACCAAAACCTGCCCTGAATTAACCTACTATGTCATAGCTAGTTTACAGTTCATATTCGTAGGTAGGTAGGTATATACTTTAGTTACAAGGAAATTGGGTTAAAGGAACAACATCTATTTATCTCTCTTTTAATCACTAAACAAAGACAATGTCCTAAGTCTAAAGAGGCCCATAACTAGCCGACATTTTAGTCCCAATAATTATGTGATGGAAATATCTGTTACCCTGTTATCCTTCTGTATCCTTTATACAAAGCATACTCGCTCGTACGATCGCTTGTAGTTAGCCAAACCTTTAGACCGCTGACGCTGCACGGCTTGAGACAACAACTTTTTGTTTGTTCACCGTACCTGTTGAACGGACAATTTGCGTTTAGCGCCGGCCTCGTAAGGCTTCTGAGCCTCTTCAAATACAAGGAAATTGTACGGTGACGTTTTGTGCAAACGTGAATGGTGTTTCAGAAGGTGTTGTACGGCCACTTGGCTGTTCAGTAAAAAAGTTTCTTTTTTTAAGTGCAACTGTTTTGCGAGATTTTATACTAGCAAACCACTATCTAACCTTCGATGCTGGTGTAAGAATGTTAGTATTACGGAAATTATCATGTGTGTTACTAACCGTTTATTCTTTGACTTATACAATATAGTTATTTCCTTAGTTTTATTATGAGTCGTTTGGTATAATACATTAATTCGTTATACTAATTAGGGTGAATATTCTTTGGCATTCTTTGGCTTAATCATTTGTATGTTTGGTTGTTTGGATTTATTTCACGAATTACCTAGATCACTTGATATGCTTATGGTCGATATGCTTGGCATGATCACGGTTTGCTTATGATTTACGAAGGATTGAACGATAAAATAACTCCATCCATTTCATTACTTATGGTCACATGACTGTCTTAAAAACCAATTCACACAGAATTAAATATAAATCTAAAAATCTTAAATAGTGAATTCTTTAAGATAAAATGTCATAAACAAAATGAGTTTCTAAACATAGAACTGCGCTTGCCATCATTCACTCCACAAAGAAACTTGAGCAATATCTTTCAAGTTAATTATTAAAAGGCACCCTTGTTGGTTTGTTATTGTTTACAGTTCTTCACAAAGCGCTCATCCCGTTACCTTCTGTATTATCTAAGATGGCTACTACAGTTTGTGAGTTTGCTTGACTTACTTACTCTTTGTTATTTTTATTGCGATTACTACTTATTGTATTCCTTAATGAATAGTATTTCTCAATGTGTTTGTTTAAAGAAATGAAGTTGGTTTTAACGAATTGCTTTCAACCCATTAACAGCCTACTACTGAGTATGGGTCTCTTCTCATGACTGAGGAATCCTAAAGCATACTCCACGCACGCAAAAAGTTATTTGTTTTAAAGATACCAATAACATCTTTATTTTTTATCAGCAATGAAAAACTGTCTATTGAAAAAGGTAGATAGCACTCTAGTAGACGGTAACTTCTGTAACAGAGATAGATTACAAAAGATTAAAATCTATGGACCCGTAACTGATACTTTAAAATAACTTGAATACTAACCACAGCTATATTGCACAGAAATAGCATCTCAAAAACTGAAAGTCAGAGCTTAGAGAGGATTTACCTCGCTGTCCGCAGTCTTAAAGAGCTTTCGGTATAAGGGCGCTCATGTTCATAGTCGATATTAAATGCGGATCCGCCTATTGTTGTGAGCTTTCGAAGCTTTCAGGGGCGACTTCAGTTGCAAGATTGCGGCTTGGTTCTTAGAAGTTTTAAGTTTAAATTCGTTTATTTTGAACTTGGAACTCGACCTTTTATTCAGGTATAATTTTATGAGTTTATTTAAGAGTAAATGACTTTAAGGTTATTGTAATATTTTGTGGTGACATTAAGTCGACAACTTTCTGAGACGTAACATATTATAGTACTAGACGACGTCCGCGGCTTCGTCCGCAGAACAGTAGTTTAACCAATATTGGATTTATCCCAAGGAAACCTACAATCGGGATGAAATCTATTCTATGTCCTATTCCTGGATGCAATCTATCTGTGTGCCAAGTTTCAGCTTAATCTGTTAAACAGTTAGAGCGTTAAGGACTTACAAACATCTTAACATTTAAATACTCAAACATCTTTACAAACTTTCACACTTATAATATTAGTAGGATAAAATAGGGATTTCTAAACTGAGTTCCGCGGAACTTAGAGGTTCCATAGAACAATCATCAGGGTTCCGCAAAATTATATTTCAATTTGAAACCAAAAAAATAGGTCACCTTTGGGGAACCAGTGAAATGTATCAGCGGAAAAAACATGTAAGACAAAAAAAGTCCACATATGGGGATCCATAAAATAAAAGGGTATTTGGTTAGTAATCCGTTACCTTTAAAATTAAGAACTTCTAGTATAAAATATCATTATTTAATTAAAAATAGCAAATAAATAAACGGAGGCAGATGAGTATATTCGAGTAAAAACATGTTTAGTTTACCGGCTGCTGGTTTGAAACGTAGGCGTATTATTATGAAAATGATAAAATGTTATTTACTAGTAGATTTTCCAACGAAGTATTATTATATTTTCGCTTCTTTCTTAATATTTTGTAATAAACATCATTGGTGTAATAAAATCCTTCACAAAGTGGACGATTATTAATATTTTTAAATCATTTATTCATGAAGAATAACAAAATTTATTACTCTCAAAGTCGCCAGAACATGATATACGAGTATGTTTGAGAATCTCAGGTGTAATAGAACAGAAAGAATATATTTAGGTAATTTTCTTTCGACTCCTTGGCAATGTAAATATACAATAATCTAAAGCCTTCAACTGCAAAACTCAAAGCGAATATGTTTTGCAAGCTTCAGCTTACAAGACAATATATTGGTTAAATTTTTAGGCCACGTAAAACGTTACCAATTATAATTATTATGACTCGGTCACAAAATAGGTTTTGGGAGCGTCATTTGTTATACTTACTTCTCTATTAACCACGTTAAAAGCGGTGCTTAAAAGTACTTAACGGAACATCGAAGTAACATACACGTAGCGTATATTTCGTTCCTAAACATATCTTCAAGTGATGAAGTTAATAATGATACTATTGGCATGCAGTGCGAGTAATTTTCGGTTTTTTACTAAGAACGTAACATATCTAGAGTATAAAATATCATTGAGTGAAGCTATGATTGTCATAATTTGTATGGGAGGATAATTTTTATGTTCAATAATCTCTTCCCAAAAATTACAAAAAATATATTGTAACTTGAAAACTCCGTAACATTATGCGGAACATAGGTCTGTATGTAAGTATTCATGGGAGTGATTTGGATAGCCCTAGTGACATTCATTCCCTGGGATCACGCTAGACACTACTTTTTGGAACACTCTATATAACCTAGCTATTGGAAATATTAGATCTGGTCGCACAATTCTTTTTTAGACCTGATGATGTTAAGCCACTTACGATAAAGACTTTTCACACTACACAGTATAATGTCGTGATATCTTCAATCTTTACTTGTTAATTACTTTAGGGCTACCGGTCGAACCTGTTCACTCTCTTGTCTGAAGCTCTTTAGGGAAATTAACAGCACTTTCATTAATCACCAACCTGGGCTTCTTAGGCTCTGTTATAATGGACGGTCTGCGTCATAGCGGTTTTTTAAATATTTTCCCGTGAAGTTATTGACAAATGAGGACGAGCCTCCTAGATTGTAAGTGGACATTGATGATTCATTTTGCGTACCAAGAAGTGGTATGCCAATTTATTATTTTTCATACTTAAATCAGTTTTATGTCTTTTTGTCAAATTATTACTTTATCGTGAGCGAATATAGCTTTCTGCATTCATCCATGATATTCTACATACCCATTTCCAATCTTACGGTTCTAGTAGCGCTACTGGAGTTTTACGTTAAATAATAGGTATTACTTGTTAAAACCCCTTTTGCAACCTTGCTTGCCTACTTTTGCAAATGTCAAATGACACCCTTTTAGCACAAACGTTCATTGAGCTATGTTGTAGACGGACAGACAGACATGGCGAAACTATAAACATTCAGATTTTTCTGCGACTTAAAAATGTGGTCCAAAGGTTTTCTTTTCACGTATTAATTTATTTTTCACAACGTTCTTCACATACCTTTACCGCTCATACAAAGTTTGCAAAACAACTGGGTAAGTTCTGTTCGCGTGAAGCTGTGAAGGGCAATAGAGCCAACAGTAACTATCCATCAGAAAACACAACTTGGTAAATATATTTTCTGTTAGCAATATGTTGTACTACTTAGGTTAGTTTCTCGTGAGTGGTCCTTTCTCCTACACTTGCGGAGCTCTCTGACACACTAATTGCTAGACTCGTTAATCACTTTTTTCTCTTTCTTTCACATCACACCTTTGTCGGGACCAAGTACCGTAATATATTGATTTCAATCTCAAGAATAATGTTGCTTTGTTTAACACAATAGAAGTATTGTGTATCATTAGATTAATTAATCTATAACCAACCTATAAACAATTGTTTATATTGTCTAGTTATTAATCTGGTTACTTAACTATATAGCCTAAGTTCGATTTGCAGCTGAGTCAATTCTTTATGTTACAGAGAATACTCTTAGGTCGTAGTAAATTGCAACGTAAAATTATATAGTTATGAAATAAAATTTTGTGATGTTTTTGGTCTTAAACATGGTGTTCAATATAGGGCCAGTTGGAAATAATTTTAAACTGATAACAACCAAAAAAATGTAGCAGGTAAGGTTTATAAAAGGGTACCTATATTTGTCTAGACGAAACCCAACACACCTAAAACTATCTGATTACAACAACTTATAATATAAAAGCAGTAAGAAGAACTTTCCGAAGTACTCGTACATCCGGGAAGTACTCGTAATTGAAAAACTCGATGCTATCACGAAATTGCTTATCTTTGTGCTGTAAAGTGCTTGTTCCCAGTCACTTGTACCTCGACCTTGAGGTTTGAGATTAAGCTGTACACGAGAATCCTCCAGTGAGTCGGAGTGGCTAAACTCAGGTCGAGAGGGTATTCGAATATACTTCAACGAGATTTAATAATCCTTCAAGCCTGTGACTACCTATATGTATGGGTACAGATAGTAAAGCAAATCAATCCTTCGCAGATGTTGAAATTTGAAAAAATGTTATGTTTAAGTATTGACAACTTTTAGAGATACACTTTCTGTTGTCTGTTTCCTGAATTTAAGCGTCGGCGGTTTGCTATTGTTTGGCGCATAGTGCCAGTAGCAACTAGCACTGCTTTGTCACTTATTGCTAATGATTCAATAAATACTTCAATTATAGCATGACCTTTTCAATTTATTACGTTATCATAGTCACTGGTAATTAACAAATCTTAAATTCGATGTCAAACTGACTTATTTTCACTCTGCCCATTTCATTCAACAAAACATGAATGAAATTTAATAAAATCTCAGTGTAATACGTTCCTCGCATCTGCTCACTTGGTTATCGTATACGGTAGCAGTACGCTTTCAATGCAAGGAGTGCAACGAATGAAGTACTCTTACATCAATCTTCTTGGTCGCACTCGTCTAGAGAATCCATTAGCGTAACAGTGAAGCGAGCAAATCCGACAAGATGATTGCGGTCCGAATCAGTCCACAATCAGATAGTTACTCGCATTTGCAATGCAAATTAAATCTGTTTTTAGGGCTTCGGACCCTAAATGAGTATGTTTTACTATAACTTATGTCCGATTAGGGTTTTAGCGAGATTTTATGGAGTGACTTATGACGATAGAAGATAAAAAAGTTGGAAGTTTTAAAACCAGTTCCATGTAAGAAATTATTTATTTTGTCAGTTTAAATATTTCACGGTGTTGTGGATCTTTTGTACGCGAATCAGACTTGGATTTGGTAGATTTTTTAAATAACACGTAAATATCTAGGTATTGTTACTGGGAATTAGAGCAAAAATTATGGTTCTTGAATAAATTTTGGTGATCGTGCAAATTCAGAATTCTTACAGAAAAAAATGTGTCTAGAAGTTTAATAACTGGTCGATTATTTAAGTTTGTAAAATTACTTTAGCTATATGAAAACCTCACAAAAGAAAATGCTCTTAACATAAACTTTCCCCGTAGCAATTCCGGTTTCCATATATCTAATTTGAGAACTAGGTATATAACTATTATTGTAATGTGAGTAAAAGAAAAGGTCGGGGCAGCGATTAATGAGTACGTAATAATGAGGTGGAGAGTGTCGTACATTGCCGCAAACGTGGGAAAAAGGCCGCCTCGTAAGTAATAAGCGTAAGCAGGAAAGGTTACCTTAAGCTTAAGTTACCTCAATAAACATTATCCCAATGCTTCGTTCCCATTTAGAGGGTTACTGTAAATGCTCTCGGTTAGATAAAGGCTTTTATGTAGATAGAAACGTAATAATTAGCACGGAGTTCTGTAAATTACGAGTGTGGGATGATAATTGTGGTAAATGAAAATTGTTATAAGTAAGGAAATAAAAAAAATAAGTCAGTTGATCCCACGTTCTTTTAGTTGGCAATACGTAGATTTTACTTATATATTAGATATCTATGGGCGGGATCTTTATTTAAAGTTGGACTGGGCAGTGACCACCCTCTTGCTTGAGGCAGCCGCCAAACGGCTTGTCGTGTTCCGGCTATGTATACAAGAGGCGACCATCTTTCCTTAGGGATAAGCAACGCGTCTTTTGACCAACTTCGAGTAGGACACTCGAGTGAATTACTAACGGGACTACTAATATTTACTAACAGAACCTAGACAGATTTAGACAGACCCCAGACCTAACTTGCGGTCTGTTAGTGTAGCTTTAGTACCTAATGAATTCACAACCTTTATTCTCACTAACCTCCTGTACCTATAGTCCTATTCGGGGTTTGTCAGACATACCCATGAGCAGGCAATGGTGGCACTAAAAGCTCGTTTCCAATTTCGTTATACTTTACTAGTTATTAATAGTTTAATAGGTTTATAACGCTATATTACAGCGTATGACCTATGCTATTAACTTCAGATCAAAATAGGCTTAAAGCGAACTAGCTATATTTAGAATCCAATTTATCGAGAAGGCAAGGAAACGATCAGATGTTCATATTAGCTGCAAATATCGTTTCGCAAATATAATTATCTAGCGTGTTAGAAATAGAGCTATGTTATGAAAAAGATTTTGATATTGAAAATAGCTGACAAATAATGATTGATCAGGCTCAGCAAAACACGTCAGTTAGTAATAATGTATCAATGATAGGTTGTCGACTACGAAGAAAGAAGAAAAATATACTTACCTAGTTTCTTATTTCACAAACTTATAGGTTGATAACTGTAATGAATTAATAATTTTTTGAGGTAAATTTGCCAAAAGACCTATGTACCTACTACCTGAGGCCCAATGCCTTATTCAGTTTCCCCACTCGAGTGTGTAAGTTTTGTCCAGCCATTAGGACCAGAAAAAATTAAGGCCTTTTTACAGATACCGTAGTTTTTTTTTTCTTTCTTTTGTTCTATTTACTCAGATTTTTCATTGTCTAACATCTATATAAATTAGGACCAGTACACTAAACAATAATTTTTTTACTTTACATTTTCCACCATTTCTGTCGCTTCGAAGTGAAAACAAAAGCAATTTTATTTAGTTCCCCACCGGACGCGGGTTATAAATTACCTCCACCGCTGTTTCTAAGCACCCTATTTAGTGTAATAACTACATTATTACAAAAATAAAGCCACAAAGGAAAATAGAATGGCCATTGCGATTAGGGAACCGCTTTAGATTAGATAACAATTAAAGTTAGAACATAAAAGCACGCTTTTGTGGCAGTATGATTAAAACGTTGGATTACAATGGTATCTTATTATATGAAAATGGATTAAAAGTTTAACTTTGTGTAGTATAAACCTTGGTGTGTTAAAATTAGACCCCACGAAGACTTTTAAAAATTTACTAATAATAATTCTTTACACATACACATTACAATTTCACATAATATACAAGTAATCATTTAAAACAAAATTCAATTTAAGTCAGCAGGGTTTTGAAAGTTATGCAAAGTGCTTTTATACTCAGTATCAAGTTTCAATTTTAATGTGCAATATCCTTTCTAATTTCCTTTATAGCAAGCGTTAGGCAAGTCTCCGTTTATGCATACGACGCTAAAGGAAAGTTAATAGTTCAACAGGTAGGTATAGTGAGCTAACAAAGCGTTAAAGTGATGAAAATTTGGTAATTTAGTTTTAGATAGAACTTAAAAGACTAATAACTATTAACAGAAAAACATAAAACCCGTCTATTAAATAGGGTATATAATAAAATAAATATAGCTTATGTAGCCCCCATAGTGGAGAACGATTTCGGTAACACCTCACACAATGAAATCTATCAAACTGTCTAGTCTGTAGAGCCTGACAAAGAAATGGACTTACATACATAAAAACATTACCCTCCTTCTGGAGCAATCGCGTAAAAACACATTATAGTTTTACCATTTATAAGTAGAGAAGTCATTGTTGAATTTGTACCGAGTAGGCCGTTTTCCGGACTGAAATGAGATGAATAAGTAACGCGTCGATCAACACAGATTTGTGCGGAGACCGTTTCTAGAAAGACGACCTTTCTCTCAACCATTAGGTTAAGTAACTAAACATAGATATAAATAGAGTTATACATTTCAGATTGTAGGTATATTTCTGTATAATCGTCTCATGGTTGATTTTTTAATTAGGTGTTACTAAAATTTTTAGATTGTAATTGATTATAGAATCGAGTTTCAAAATGAAACGGCTGTCAGTACTAAAAACTTAATTAGCTGTTTTTTTTAATATTGTTATGTATACAAAAATAGTTATTTGGCAATCGACTGCGTAAGGATTCGTTTCGATTATAAGAGTGACTTAAGCTATAGACTTTTGAAAATATCCCCCGACAATTTTCAGCAATCGAATTTTTCATATTTGTATTAATGATTACTAGTTACCCACTAGTTATTATTCCACTACGGCCTAACTAATACTAGTATGTCGTAATAAATGCCAATCCACTGAACTATCCAGTCATCGATATCTTGAACGATAAGTAACGTCCAATAAAGTTTCGAGGCGGTCTCATCACACAACATCAATAATAGATCGGCTTGTGGTCCATATTGAATTCCTCTCGGCTACGTTGTAGACAGTCATGGCTATTATTAAACAGTTCAGACGTTCGTCACTACCCCACGTTGCGGTTTCTAACATCGGTCACCTCAATGACAGCTCTCCCTATTACATACACTAAGTTTATACTCGTATATCAGTAGTTAGATAACGGTATGTTTTACGTAAAAGATACCGTATTTGTTTTGTTTCTTAATTAAGGATATTTTATGAGAAAATTAACTTATCTACTTATCTATTTATTGTTCGGTGTTGCTTTTTATAGTTTTCGAGTCAATTTCTATTCGTTGTAGTTTCTTTTAGTTTTATGACCAGAAAGCTCAGACTTACTTACAGTAAAAAAAAAATATATTATTCTTTGTAACAGCATGTTAAATTAAAAAATTAAAACACAGCCACGTCACTTAAACAAGCTGATAAGATTTATCAAGGACCTGCGATATTCTTCTCTAATTCGGTACCATTTCTCAAATTCAACAAAGCTCCGACCGGCTGCGGCCCGCGAAATAAAATATTCTGGTTCCCGCATAAAATATTCGTCTAAGCATATGCTACGTACACGACTGAAAATCTCCAACGCCCCAAAACGGCATTAATGAAAATCTCATTAGGTTGGTTGATGTAACTGAAGCTTAAATTGACGATGGAACATGAAGCAAGTATCAGATGTTCGGGCGGAACTTATTGCCCCACCGTTTGCGCTCGGCGCCCGGAAATTATAATGCCTAACTTACTCAATGTTCGAGTATTTATTAATACGTAAAGGGTACGAGTTAAGGTACATCTTTAAGAATAATGTAGGCATGTACACGTTTGGGGATTGATTGTTGAAGTTTACATGGGAAAGACGTGCATAATGCATACCACTAAATTTTCTTTATAAATTGTAATTGATTTTTGAAATTAAAGTAAATCAGTACTCACACAATCAGACCTTTTAAAATGTCAGTACGTGTGGAAAGGACAGACGATTGACAGTTGATGTTGAAATTGATGTCTTTCCACTATAACTAATTGTTTAACTTTATTGTTTATGAGTTTTGGTCGAACTTGGAGCATGACTAAAGCCGTAAAAAGGTCTTAACAGACATTCGCATTTATATTTTAGTATTGATGGATTACCCAACTTGTATTCCATAAAATGTATTCCATAAAATTGGCTATCCATTTTACAAGGTATCACTAAAACTGTCACTAAAACGAACAAGATATTTAAATCCAAATGGACGTTAATATAGATTTAAGATTTAAAGCGAATTCCCCGAAAATTTGAATAAGTATGAATTGACCCTGCGTGTACGTGACCTAAATTAAGGCTCAGAATAACATCTAATTCGGTTACATAATACATTTACAGAAACTTATCGTAACCGACACCTTTTTTATCGGTCTTTAGATCGGACTTCGAGGGGAGTTAATGGGTACCTTATCTCCACCTAGATTACGTTAGACAAAAATATAAAGCTTTTTTTTATCTATCTTACACTGCAAATTAATAAGATAGTGCATGAGAACACTATACCTCGTTTTTTCGTCGTGATTAAAAAGGTAAACATTCTTACAGTCTCTTTTATGTAATTATCGATTTAAAAATAAGACAGGCACAAGTAAAAAAAAATTAAAGAATAAACAATAATTTAATGTTAAAATACATTTCTGTGTAGTTCTAAACATTTTTTTAAATTAATTAAATAAATAAAAGTTGTGCCAAGATTGTTTAACTTTTAAATCACGTCGAAAAAAACGAGGTATCGTAAAGCATTTAGGTTAAAACTGGTACTTATTTATTAATAGAAAAAAATAGTCTATGTCACTCACATTGGAAGTGGAATAATCCTCTGCAGATCAAAATAGTATTCATATTTTTTCGGATGATAACAATTTTACTTACAAAAAAGTGATCATTGTAATTAGTCCTTTCTCGTAATAGCATACTAAACCTCCTTATCGGTTGTATTTTGATTGTTTTTCATATTAGTGGTAAGTTAAGAAATAAGTCATACTTTAAAGTACTTTTTCTGTCGAGTGTACACGTTGTAAAAATAAGGTTAAATTAATAAAAAACTATAAATCAAATTAATCGTTTTTGGGGTCTAGTGGGACGGGTGAAAATGGTAATGGGAGCCAACGGGAATAACCCGATCTAATGACACCTCAAATGTTAATATCCGTAAAGTAATTTGGGCTGTAAAGCGTGCTAAATAAATGAGGATACATACATACAAGGTAATTTCATTACCCTCTTTTTGGAGCAGTCGGGTAATAAAGAATGTAAGTAAGTCTCAAGTCTCCAGCCAGAACTCGTTTGGCGGCTGACACAAGCAAGAGAGAGCTTGCAAAAGGGCGTTGGCTTGCCAGACAGGCTTCACGAATAGTTACATTAAGTTAAGGGATCATTTTGTATTCAGGGTAGCAACTTCAGTTTCTGAATAAGACAATTAGGGCCGCAATGTATAGCGTATAATTTGCCAGCAAGATCGTTACAGTATACACTTTAAATCTGTTAAAACGTCAAGGGTTGGATGCTTTTTAAAGAGTAATGCACAACTTTGTATGCTTTTTAAAGAGTAATGTAGGCGTATGGTATCTGGCAGGGTTAAAGTTTACGTGAATAATCTATTGTTTGATATACAGTTATTCCGAGCACAGAACGAATAACTAATAACACAAAATACAGGTAGTATTTACTCCCATTCAAGGTGATGTACCGACCTTCGACATTCGATGATTGAGTTTCTTAAGGTAGCATTATATTTAATTGGAAACTGTTTACCTTTCGCTTTGCTATACTGACTCAGCATTGAATCTAACAAGTTAGAAAATTGGACTTGCAAGTTAATTATAAATGCTAAACATTCGTAGTCTCACATTATAATTCCCTGTGTCGTCATTACCACAAAACAAAATAACAGCACCCACTCGATTTAATTCAGGATCCTTTGAAGTTTAAAGTTTGAATGAATCCTGTGTGGTAACCGTAGAACAAGGAATGTATCTGTAACTTGGTGGTTACCATGGCGAAATACGAGTCGATGTTGAATAGAGTTTTGCTTAGTTACACAACATTTTTTATCTGTACAAGAAAATCATTTACACATGATTGATGTTGAATTTACACATGAGTATTATTATGAGACATTTACATAACTGCGTTTTATTTAAAAAAATTAGTACTCTTATAATAACTGCTTGGTTTCTCAACGTAGTTATCATACTATTCAACTGAATTTGTATTAGACTTTTTGTTTAAAAGGTGACTTCATCAAGTTTTCTTAGTTTATATTCAAGAAAATCTGCTCAGCTGTTTGAAGAACTTGAGATCTTTTGATCTCTTCTATTTGATGAACGAACGTGAGAAACTTCTAGTTGTCGGTTTGATTCGAAATTTCGTCGACAAAGTAACTCCCGTGGTAGCTTTCAAAGTGTTGAATTGAGTTTTATTTGGATTTTTTGTTTTAAAAGTGACTATCGAATATTTTTACTATAATGAAATCACGAAATTCCTCTTTGAAGATTCTGTTGTCATTTATTTAAAGTTTGCAAGACTTCGTATCGTGTCTATTATTATTTTCAATGCTACAATTCCACTTGATAATGCTACATGAGGATTGTGTAAGGTTAATGCAGTGTGAATGAAAATGAGTCTTGCAACGTTTGATCCTAGGTTCAATTCCCAGCAACGCAGAAAGAAAAAGGAGTTTCAATTTATGTCCTCGGTCTGACCGTTTGTTTTTTCTTGAGTGCCTATGGCACCCAAAATATGAAATTTAGTTACTCTCATATTATTACTTTGCCATGCTTACTTGCTAAATTAATCAATTTGTTTCTGGCTTTGTGATCACGTTGAAAAGCTTCCAAAACCATTGAAAATCTCTGAAAGGCAAGCATTTGAATATCATTTATGCAGGAGGGCAGATAAAACGGAAATAATGGAATGATTTTTGCTGCCATTTCCTTATTGTTTACAACGCCAGCTTAGATTTGAGGCTCCCAGTCAAACCGGCACCGACGGAGAAAGATTTATTTTGCTTTAAATATCCTGCTTTCATGGATTTTGTCTACATAACAAACTTGACATTCGAGTTTTTTAACCACTGAAATCATTTGAAGTTTGAGAAATAGGTAATTCTCAAAAGTAGGTAATTTATTTTTTACACCTATTCCTCATTTGTGTCTCTCTTTGTTTCCTTATGATACACGAACCCATAGGCTGTGGGTTTTGTGGGATTTTTAACCCCTCCGGCAGTCATCCGCTGCATAGAGGAAGAATCCGGGATCTTACGTAAACGCACCTTTCTCCCATTCATCAACCATGCACAAAGACCGTTAAATTAAAGAGGTTGGTAAAAAGCCCTTTGATTAGCAATAGGAAGGACCTGGTACCAGACTAGTTATTTGTTCAGCAAGGTGCTCCACAAAGGATAGAAACTGGAAAATTAATAATGTCCATTCAACCATTTCAAAATCTTACAAGTTAGATACCTAACTAGTACGGGTTAAGACTCCTAATAATAGTTCACTAACGTATGTAAGTTTGAAGGCTTATATTGTAAGCCCCGATACGATATCTAAAATAGCCGCTTACCTTTACATCATTATATAAGAATTTATTTTCTATTCTTGTCCTTTAAAAGGACATCGATTTCCGATCCTAAACCCGGATTGGAGAGGAAACACGAACCAGGGACAAACTTAATAAACATTTCTTTGTAAGTCTAATATGAGTAATAGATCCTTTTTAGGACAGTGAACAAAATAGTAATGTTCATTTTTATACATATAAATTGAATTGGAATTTTTTACGCAATTATACTTACTCGACTTTACTCGTTGATTCTAATAACCATTATTTATCTACTTGTTGTTATATCTGAGATGTAGAATAAACAGTATTCTATTATATTCTTTAATCAAGATTCTGAATAGCCATTTATCTTTCAGACATTTATCAGTTACCAACATTTTGTAGAACTGGTTTAGTATTTTAGCTGAGAAGCGTAGGTCACTTTGATAAAATTTTGAATCGAAATTCTAAAATTGGAACACATTATTCTGAAAGTACTGTAGAATTCATTTACTTCCTACATTGAAGCACAATTTAATTCCACTGGAAACCATTAAGCCTCTTAGTAGCAAGTAGCAACTGATGCTTGCGAAATGAAATTGTTTGTTTCGTTGTTCTCTATAATGTTTTTATAGATTTATTGGCCTGTTACTGGAAATAAAAGAAGTATTCTGTAAACAAAATATACTACGTACTTATACTATAGTGTATTCGTCCTCATCCACAGAAATTTAGGATTTTAAGGTTGCCAACATTCCAAATGAGCGATGAATAGAAATTTATGAGGACCACTAACTTTGCATCTGTGAAAAAAATTGTGGTCGTAGTCACCTGACTAGCTTGACCTGTAATTTTTGCGCACCTCCAGGAACTACGTAGTGCCGCTGGTATTGCCCTAGTTGCAAATTGCACCAAATTTTTTGACTGATGACTTGGATTTGAGGATCGATAGTCTTAAAGTATTATAACTAAATCATTAACCGTGTGAATCCTAGTGTGGGGCTATGATTGTATAGCGTTATTATTATTATAAATATCAACATAAATATGAAACCTGAGTACAATGACAACTAGGTAATTAGTCTGTTAAACAATAAAAGTTGAGAGTGCTTGTTTTGAGTTTTCGATTACCGCAATGTGATTGCGAAATAATGGGTGAGGAGAAGGCATTTGCATTCCTTATTAGAGATACAAACAAAATACGATTGTATTTAGGTCATGGCCCGTAGGCTCCAAAGAGTCTCGTATCACTGAATATACCGCGATGCCACAGTGTAAGAAAGTAAAGAGGTTCTGAGGAAAAATGCCTTAATCACTGCAGTACTACATTTGTGACACCTAAATATCTAACATTTAATTATTTATTTTATAGGTTTTTAACAACTGATTTATTTATACAGTTTTATTTTATTTATTTTTAAATTGACATTTTACTTAATACACGAGTACATTAACTTTTGGACATTCACTATAGCGCAGTTGGGGTCGCTGTCATCGAAATCGATGAGGACTATATTGTTACAACATTTGCTAAAATTGCGTAATTTTATCAAACTAACAAGCAAGTAAGTTCTCGTTATTCTAGCAGTCCATTAGTAGGTTACGATCGAAGCGTTACCCAAAGCTTAGGATACTTACTGGGACCGATGACTTAATGTCATCTTTAAGCAAAGACGCTGGTATAAAATTTTGCTTCTAAATTAACTAAGTCAATTAATTTGTAGTGTATATAATTTACAAAAAGCTTACCCTCAATGCCTTTTCTTAGCTTAACGTCTTACTAAGCACCATTCGACATTTCCATTGGTCGACTACATTGCTTTTTTAGTCTGTGACAATATACTTACAATCGCTGTTTCCGGGACAGAAAGAGTATAAAAAGGGAATGTTAGATGTTTCATGTAAATATTATGTCTCCACTACTAACTTACTGATAGTGTTTGTCTTCGTACTTGTAGTAACAAATGACTACTATTAATGTTGGTTTATTGTTCGAATAATGTATAGTATGCATTACGTGATAAAAGCAATAGAATAGTGAATCTGTATGTTAGGGAATTTTAATCACAAACCTATAATTTTTATGTGATAATATTCATAGTCGTATTAATTAACTGACGTTGTCCAATAAGTAATCAATTGTTAATAATAAATACTGTGTCGCTGAAACAAACCATTGTAAATTTTTTGATATATACAATTTGAGAGGATTACCTACTATTAGCTTTTCTGTAACAAACACAAAAGGGATGAGAGTTCTTTCGTATGACCTTAAAATAGGTGTGAGGTAGGCGTCACAAATACTCGTCCCCTATCTTTTATTATTCCATTCTACGATCATAAGTTTGTAGTTTTATGATATTTGTCGACCGTCCCTGTCACTTTAGGTGTATGAACTGACTGTTATTTTCTCATTCGTTCTAATCTTATGACCTTACTGTATTTTTGTTAATAAAAATTCTCTATGTAGCGGGATTGGAAAAATACTATCTTCGTGTAAGAGTCAATAGTTATTATTTATCTCGAACAAGAACATTTGAAATATAAATGGTAGTAAAAATAACTAAGGTACCTATAATTTATTCCATGTGACGAAATTATAATGTTTTAGTATCCTGCTAAGCTTGTTTATAAAGCTAATTAAGTGGCATTTTAGTGGCAATAAAATAAAATATTTATGTATTTAATTCTAGTTACCTTAGATTGATTTGTACCAATCTTTGCTTCAATTAAATGAAAAAACTATTATTTGCAGTCTTAGACCTGTTCAAAATACCTACCTGCTAATATCATTGTAGTTTATGTGAAATCTATGTCTATACTCGTATTAAAGAGACTATTAAATTTTAGTCTATTCAGTTATTATATTGTTCTTCTTCTATTATTAAGTTAACAGCTCGTCGAAAATAATTATTCAAATAAGATTGTAAGCGGCCGCTAACAAGCATGAAGCAGAGATTGTTGCTTAACTTAATTTCCTTGTTTGATTCGCCGCTCAGCTGTGTTCGTTGTCAGGTAACTAGATAATTCTATTGCTTAGGGGAACAGCATTGCGTCGTTTCAATACGACGTGAGTTACTTAGTTATATTTTACTTATAGGTAGATATTTCCTTTGTATTACGAATATAAATAGTAAGTATCAAGTGCGTCGAACGCTGCCTTTTTCGGCGACGCGTTGGCGACACCCCTAGAAATTTGTTTTTTTAATTCTTTCGTGAATGTATGTCTGAAACTGCTAATGGAAAAGTACAATGTTTATTTGTGTTCAGTTATAATTATATAAAATAACGTCTCAAGAAAGACTAATGTATAATGCATTATGATAAGTATTACGTAAAACACCTGAGAGTGGCATTACGAGCACTGAAGTAAAAGGAATAAAATGAAAGACAGATCTCATTTGAAATTTATTTTTCAACCTAACATTTTCGTAACGTTGTAACTTGACAGATCACCAGCTAAATTTAACAGGTGTACTCAACTAATGAACATTGTTCATACCTCTTAAACTTATTATACAGTCAGTACTGAAAAACAATTAATTATCACGAAATTTGCTTTATCACGAAAATACTATTTTATTACTTAAGTTTATCAAATTCCTTCTATTCAATTTTATACACCAAAGGTTTCCAATACGAGTAAACATAAAAAAGTTTAGAAAACTTATAACAGTATTAAATTGTAATCGATAGGTAACATTAAATTTGTCTGGGTAAAGTGATTTTGATGGAAGACATCGTGTAATGAAGACAGATATTGAAAGGAAAGTTGAAGGCAAGATAAACAGAGTTCATCAGGAACTTTGTTAAACAAAGGGACTAATTACGTCAAGAATAAAAGTTATTATAAATTCTGACCTATTCAGGAAACTGTGATTAGTATTCATGAGAATTTAAATGACAGAACCACGTCTGATGCAGTGAACAATGCAAACGCATCATTAAAGACTTTGCAATTGATCTTAATTGTCAAAACAGTTAATTCTGATATAGGAACTTTTGAAAACATAGAAGTAAAAAAAAATCTGAAAATTCTTTTTAAAACATGAAAAATAAAAGCGGAATTTAAAATTCGAAGCAGTTGGCAGTTGTCGGAAGAAGAAAGAAAAGATCATCCAGACAGAAGAATTAATTAAAATAAAATATGACAATAGAGTAGCATTTAAAATGTGTCTACCATTCAACTCCTACAGTATACATACACATCAAGTTCAAAGTCTATCGACAATTACTCTCGAGCTAATACATTAGAAATAGGAAAGGCACAGTCGAAGTATAAAATTTATTGCTGACTTCCCTAACTAATACATTATCATAATAAGAACCACATAGTCACAATACAAAATAAATTTTTGTAGAGATCGGAAATATTTTTTTTACAAATTTCGATTGTATCCTATTAACAAATCTGGTGATACTTGCGAATATACAATATATTATTTTATGTTCTAATTAAAATACAAGAAGGTACGAGTATAATCTTTTTAAAAATAATTATTGTAAATTTGGCACGAGTAATAAAAGATATCTATAGATAGGAGAATATAATTATTTTTATTCGTTCTACTATGTTTCGACCGCTATGTATAAGTGATTAATTACGACCAATTGAACTTGCAATATTGAAATTTAGATGACGAACTATATACTACTCTAAAGTATGTGCGTATTGCCAGTTATACGTTTAATTTACATATGAGCCTGTATGAAAATAGGATTCATTTATATTCAGAAAATATTACCTATTATTTTTAGAGAATACTCAATTCGCGAACTATTGGTTCTGTTCCGATATCTACTAGATTGACATACATCTAACTAGTAACAGTTAACTACGAGTCTAAACAGTCGTTTACTAAAGGTCGTATAGGTTAAACCAACTAAATATTTACACCAAATACAGGTTTTTCGAAGTCGTTGGCGACTTAACCTCTAAATTTCAATGATTCGAAACCCGTACTTAATAATAAACAACAAAAATTGACATTCAGTTCAACACTAAATAAACATTTCCGCTACACACATCAACCAAACTAAATATATCACACCCTAAAACCCACTATTTCATTCGTTGAGGTTTTTCGGAAACACTTACTCTGATCTAACTACCGATAACGAATAAATTTAACAGCAAGCACCATACTAATACTTAATAGAAATATGAAGTGATTTTAGCACTCGTAGAAAACATTCCACCTCCACAAATTGACTACGTCTAACAGCTATCTACGTCTATCTATACACATCTTAAATTTATTAGAGTCTCTTTATGAAGTTGTTGAACCGGCCGCAAGTGGAAAGTAAGGAAATTGGAGAGGAAAGGAAGTTGGAAATAGTTATATTTTCCGTACACACTCTCTTTCTGATTCAAAACAATGTTTCTCAAAATACTAACTAAATCTCAAACCATTAACACAATTCTGCGCCACCGTTCCTGCAACCGAGTTCACACTTCCATCATGTCATGAGCACACGAGATCGAGAGATGAGTATGGAAATCATGAGGAATGCGATTAGGAGTAGTGTTTGGGTGCCACTTTGTTATCACTTAGATGTAAACTTCGTGGTGTTGCTGCGGCCGGCCCTGCCTGGACTAGGACCCTCGCTCTGACATTTCCACCACCTCATCGGGTTCGGGTCTCGTCGTGTCTATTTTCCGCCTTTCAGCTATGACTATTCTTATTTTTTCCTCTTCACTGATAACTTGATCTAACTTTTCTGCCGGTGGTTGGGAACGAAGCGAAGCATGACTCGCCTCACTCGCTGTTGCTGATTCTGTTGAAGGTCTTCTTTTAGATCCGCTCAACCGTAAACTCTGCCGTGTTACAGGAACGGTAAGTAAAACAGGAGCAGGTCGAAGGAGCCTCGCTTCTTCTCCCCGTAGGGAGTTCCTTTTATCTACACGCTGTCTCCTATTTTGCGCGAAGGAGTCTCTATGTGGCGGGCTTCCGGGTTCTAGTTCCTCGATGTCATCGGCGTCGATGAAACGGGCATCCTCTTCGTATAACGCTGCAGGTGGCTCCGATGATGAATCCTGCCGACGTCGGCCAAAGGCATGAGGAGATAGCGAGGCTCTTCTTTGCGGTAACGCGGCTGGTAACAAAGCGTGATGCGAGTGTAACGTGCGGCGTCGGCGAGCTGGGGATGGTGCAATCTGGTGCTTCGGCTCGCTGTATGTGAAGTTTGCTGGGAGGGACGGTACCTTGTTCAATGGCAACGGTGGGGCGGTGTACTCCTCTAATGCGCGACAAAGAGCACGGTCCTCCTCATCATCAGCTTCTCGCTCCAACTCACGTTCGAGTTCCACGTCCATATCGATTTCGTCTTCCATTTGTTTATGGGATTCTTCAAGGTGTTTCATTAATACCTGCAAATGCATTGTGTTAAATAGTGTATTTTTTTCCGTTATATTTAGTTACATAGAATTTGTTTTAAGTAACTTACAGCAACTACAACGTTGACCAGTACGAACTGTGCCATTAATACAAACACCACGAAAAATATGGGTGCGATGATTGTAGAAACGCAGCAGTTCCGAACACAATCTACAGAACTATCACAATCTTCTCTAAGCGTGTCTTTCATGATTCCGTTCCAGTTGTCTCCCGTGGCAACTCGGAATAATGTCAAAAAAGCCATCCCAAAATTAGCAAAGTGGGCATGCTCACCAAGACCTGAAAGTATTAAATTATCAGACAACGAAAAATAAATAAAATAGTTATTGATTCTTAATTTTTTTTAATTACCTTGGCACGGAATTTCGTCGGAACATTCCAATCTCCCAAATAATTCTACTCCTAATGCGGCAAATATAAAGAAGAGTAAAAAAAATAACAACCCCAAATTTCCCACTTGCGGCAGAGCTTGCATCACTGTGTCCAATAATGCTCTAATTCCTTTTGCCATTTTTAATAACTTTAACACTCTCGCTATTCTCAACACTCGCATGACCCTCATTATCGTTGGGTTTATTGGAATTATATTCGTTTCCAATTCTTCTAATACTATTCCAACTATTGATAATATAACGATTATCACGTCTAACTGATTCCATTTGTCTTTTAAGTAGATTTTAAATCCTAAGGCTACTAATTTCATCACCGCTTCTAGGATGAATACGGCGGTGAAGAAATAATTAAATATTTTCAAGGCATATTGTAATGCTGGCGGCATTCTATAATATTCTATGGCCATTGTCACTACATTGAGACCTATGACTCCAGCTATAGCTAAGTCGAAGTACTTAGAAGTTACTACGTTATGTACAAACAAGCGATATTGAGAATAGTCGGCATAGTAGGGTCTTTGATGCATTTCTGGAATGAAAAGAGAGGTTTTATTCAATGTTGCACTCATGACAATAAATGCTGTAAGTCTACTGAATTTTTTATTTATTTATTTATTCTTTATTGCTCCAACAACATAGTGTTACAATAGGCGGGCTTAATGCTAAATAGCATTCTCTGACAGCCAACCTTGGGAATGTGCAGAGAACTAAAAAGGCGGTGCAATAAAGGGGAGTAAGAAATACTGAGGGAAATAGAAAACACATCAGATATAGAATATGTTTATATATACATATATATATATATAAGTGAATTCAAATGATAAAGCTAACAATTACTGTACGAATGTAAGCAAATGCTAGAAAGATTTTTCATTTAATCTCTTTTAGATTTATTAATGGACATCATTAACAATTCTTTGCTTACTTCGTCTTTTCTTTTCCATCTGCAGCGCTCTTTTGGCAGCTCGCCTTACTCTTTCCTCCTTTTCCTGTTCTTCGCGACATCGATGGAAATTCTCCACCACAACGCCCACAAACATGTTCAACACAAAGAACCCCACTAGGAGAATGAACGCTATGAAGTACAAGAGACGCCACTCGGAGTAATTGATTATTGGCTGTATAGAAAAAAAAATTAAGAACAAAATTCACAATCTTCATTATGCATATTTTAAGAAATTTTTTAAATTATCTTGCGTCGATAATTACTTGTTACTCTTATTCTATGGCATTAAACTAAATGTTTTTATTATATATGTAGTGCGTTTATTGAATATATTTATGACAAAATATTGTATTTCATACCTGTTGATCAACCCCTACTGCATCTAGTCCGGTGTACATAATATTAACCCAGCCATCTCTAGAACTCAGTACAAAGAGAGACATCAGAGCTTTCCCAAGGTCATCGAAATTGTACTTTCTGTTCACCCAAACGTTGCCTTCTATTGCCAGACAATCAGTTTTATTTTTGACTGATTTTATGTTAGCGCCTTCGCAGTAAAAGAAGGCACCTTTGAAGAGCTACAAGTAATTTTATTGTTGAGTAAAAAATATGAAATAAAAAATGTTTTTTTTTTTAAGTTGAAAATTCATGAACAGAGATAGATAAATTCACGAATTTTATTTTTTAATTAAAAAATATTTTTTATAACAAAGTAAAAAAAATACGATTACCTGTACTCCTAGAATACCGAATATGATAAAAAAGGTGCAACAGATAAGTACAATATTTCCGATGGGTCGCAAAGATGAAAGAAGTGTTTGTACAACCAGTTTAAGTCCTGGAGCTCGGTTAATGACCCTCAATGGTCTTAAAGATCTTAGCAACCTGAATACCTGTTTAAGGAATACAAATTAAAAAAAACACTGTCAATAATTTCCAAATTTGAATTTGCAAAATCCATCATCAACAAAATAATCAATCAATTGTTTTAATTAAGAAACCAATATGCATACCAAACTTATGCTAATTAATGACAATGATAACAGTATTCAATATTATAATCATTATTGACTTACCCTGAGAATTCCAAATATGCGTGGACTGGATTCCGATACCAAAGACATTAATAAGTCAATAATGGATATAATAACAAGGGAACCATCCATTATATTCCATCCCGAAGTAAAATACGCGTCGGTGCCGTAAAACATTCCAGATGCGACTACCTGTAAAAAATATTTCCTTAAAAAATATTTCCTTAAAAAATCTGAGTTAATAATGATTGTAAGAGGAATATTCATGAAGAGATAAAAGGTTGAAGATTATTTTTAATTAACTGTTATTAAAATTTGAGTTCGAGGTTACTGACGCTATACTAGAGAAGATAGATGAAACAGAGAATAAATAAACAACTTTCTTTGAAAGTCTCACAAACAAGTAGAGGTCAGTAGTGGATATTTTAGGAAAACTTGACCACTCTAAAGCTATTCTGTCTAAGCCTTTAAAGCTTCATCCACTTTATGAAAACGGTACCAGACCACTTATATGAAATTTTATACAGTGAATTTAAAATGTTAGGTAGTTTATTTGGTTAAGATAGAACGTAAAATTTTAAACTTTAAGTAAGTTTTAAACTTTAAGTTAACTATACACTATCTACTTTAGCGGGATGATGACATAAAATTGTATAATATAATATAATAATTATTGTTACTGGTATAATGTGTATGATGGTGGCTTTTAAGTGACTTGATTGCTATAAAGCTTATCGACTATATAGTTAAAAAAGTCATATATTACTTTTATGGTTATAATTGAATCTTCCACAAAATTATTTGATACTCAAGCGATACAGAAATTGCATCTAGTACTTCTCGATTGGCAGACGTCGTTGGTAGTATCGATCTAGGCTATACGACATTTGCTTAACCCTCTTAATCATTGTACACAAATAACCTAGACAATGTGCTCGTGTGCAATTAAAAAGAACAAGACCTCACATACCTTTATGAACATTTCAACTGCGAACACGCCGGTGAAGACGTAGTTAGCACAAGATAGAAATGCTCGTTCCTTAGAATCTGGAGGAATGTTGGGGCGTTCCATTGCTAACGTGATACAGTTCAGTGCGATGAACAATAGGACTATGTTGTCGAACCAACTTCGGGTTACCATCCATGTGCATAATCTTCTTATCCTAAACAAAATGATATTATGACTCGTAATATAAAAAAGTTGAGATGTACGGATTTTAGGTTAATTATATCAAGGGGTTCTGATTAGGCATTCGTAACCCTCGGAGATTTATATAACTTGCGCAATATAAAAATCATACTTTTAGGCTTCGTAGGGCTGTCGGCTATCTGTCTGACTTAAGTCTAGTTCAGCGACCCTCAGGATGCCTTCGGAATTAGGATAAGTCTGGGAAATCGCGAACAGATGGCAGCCTTAATCATAATATGTAGAATATTCAGGGAACTTACTTGTTATCCGGAGCAAATATGTATAAAGAATAAAATTCTTTTTCTTTTAGACATCCAGTTGGTTCCATAAATCGGAACAAATCTTTCACTCTAAACTGTCGTCTGTCGAATCGCGATGAAAATATACAAACGTTATGGTTTATTGCAACCTGAAAAATGTTCGTTTTATAGAAAGTATCTCCAAAATTTGGAATATTGATAATAATTCGTCATTAGGGATGAAACTTAAAACTGTAATGTAACGAACCTCTTCATTAATTTGCTTAATTAAAGGTAGGGGTTGGTTGTTGGGGCGTGTCGAAAGTGCTGGCGACTCATTCCGTGGCGGCTTTGTTACTGGCGGTAATTGTGTCGTCGTCGGACTTAGGTTACTTGATTTCACCTCCGGAATTGATGACGCTAAAAATAGACCCGTCATCACAAAGGAGGAAATGTTGATTTTTCAGAAAATGTCGGGATTAAAATCAGTCTAAAAAGTTAAATATAAAAAATAATTTGTCAATATACATACAGATTCCACAATTTACTTGAAATATTTGTAATGCTAACGCAAAGCCTTCAAATGCGTGCGATTTATTAAGCCTACAGTATAACACGAAATAAAAGCACCAAAATATTCAGAGCAAACGTTTAACCATAACGAAATACAATATTTCAGGGTCTTTGAAATTCTATTTAGAGTTATCAAAGCTTAAAAAGAAATATTCTGAATAGTCTTATTCCGACGCAAAATACACGGTGAAAGGTCCGTAAATGAGATTTCATGCAAAACATTTTCAAGCCATTCATTTCAATTACGGCCACTTCAGGAGGATGAAGTGAAGTTGAAGAGGACTTATTATAATCAAAATACCTGTCAAATAATCGTTAGTGAGAGAGAGGCGATGCGGCGGTGATATTACTGTGTCGAGTCGAATGGTAGAATCTGATGAAAAAGCTTCTGGAGCCTTCCATGATACCTTAAGAAAAAAACAGAATTATCGCAACTTGAAAATTAAAACACCAAACCCTCTTATATCCAATTGGTTCATGGTCTAGTCACATTTACAGCTTAACGATAAAAGTTAGTCTATTAGTATCTTTGTCACGTATCTAAAAGGTTCATAGTTGGGTTTATAACGCGTGGGCCAATATTTCAGTACATTATTACCGTTTTCAGACAAGATTATAAGTAGCCAAATTTGTTATTCAGACCGATAAATCGTTTCCTTTAACAACAATGTTGTATAGAATGTGAAATTAAACATCACAAATAATAATCTGAGTAGAAATGCAAATAGGTAATATAGGATGTTATCACAAAATACAGGGAGAAGAATATTTTATGTAATGGTATTAAAAAACTTACATCAGGTAACAATGGGGTTGTATGAGCTGAAACTCTTCTTGCAGGTGGAGCTAGAACTCTTGGTGCAGCCAGTTGAGATCGAGACCGATTGTTTGGTAATTCTGAGTGAGTATCGTTCTTGATAACCATTGACGACGATAGTAACAGTTCATTTTTTCGAAGACTAGACCCTGGATACCATAAGATTAGATGAAGTTTGAGATGCTCAAGTAAAATACACAATCATGAATTTAATGATAAGACTTTTTTGGTAGAGTTTATTTTCCAACTACATTTACAAATCTCTGGTTAAATAAATTACTTACTTAAAAGATCTTGTTTCAAGATTTTTTTGTTTCCTGTTTAGTGGATACAATTATGATCAAGACAAACAAGCGTCGTTTATATTTTAAAATAAACATTTTATCAATAGAAATAGGGTAGCCTATCTCAGTTACATTATTATTAAAATACGTTTAGTTACTGATACTATTACCGTTACAAGCTCCATGATCGCGCCCATTGTTAAGGACTACGGCATCTGAATCAGATCCTGTTCTTTGTTTCTTTCGTCTAAGGCTAGGTCTGGAGAGTCGCCAACTGTATCCTCGCTGTACTCGACATTTGTCATCACCATTTGGTGTAGGTGCTAGTGTGGTGAGGCTTCTGTAAGTTATACTAAGCTGTGAAATACTGCTAATATACAATAATATAGCTCCGTCGTTACGAGCGCATTTAAGATGTAGCATCAAATTCTGAATTTGCAGTGAAAATTTATACTTTAAATGTTATAATTATCTTGAAGAAGAGCTAAAAAAGACATCATAGACTATTGTTAGAAGCTTAAAAATTTAATAAATATTAGTCGGTATGTTAAGTAATTGTATCTTTATGACGTAAAAATACTTACTTTTGCGAACTAAGCAGACTCGATTTATCACTGACGTTTAGACAGTTATCATCCTTGGCTATCGATACTTGTAAATTCTTCTCTGGAACTACAGGGGATGGCAATG
This sequence comes from Lerema accius, assembly GCA_001278395.1. Classification (NCBI taxonomy): domain Eukaryota; kingdom Metazoa; phylum Arthropoda; class Insecta; order Lepidoptera; family Hesperiidae; genus Lerema; species Lerema accius. The sequence goes on from LGAG01000184.1 coordinate 292,082, forward strand.
ATCTCGGTGTGGTAGGTGAAGTGGATCCAGGGGAAGTAGTTCTTGTGGGAGGTGGGGCTAAAGTTAAAGGGGGAGGTGCAAGAGACATTGGGGGCAATCTGGCCTTCTCAGCACCCAACTGTGCAACTGCTGAGTGAAGAGTTAGAGTGTAGCTATTTGGTGGTTTTAACAACCCTGGTATACTTGTGCACTGAAAATAAGAATAAATTCCAACAACTACAATAAATATTAATTACTTAATATTTAAATACGTTGAAAACCTAATAATACATACTGAGGTCCGGTCAATGGAATCCAAGCTTGAAATCATAGACGATCTTTCAAGAGTCAAAGCAACATTAAAATCCCTAAAAGATGCTCCAGGTTCTAATGTCGTAGATGGCGAATCTTGTGGAGTGGCAGCCGTATGTGTTATCATTGGCACTACTGTGTCTGTAGTGTTTGTATTATTCGCCAGCATTTTGGATTCCTAAAATTTTTATTACAAGATAATTTACGTGAAAAGTAATTTCTATAGGGTAATCCATTACTAGCTTATTAGTTACTAGGTTTAAATCTTCTCATGTAACAACACAAAAATGTAACAATTTATCACAACACATAAAAGCAGGTAAAATGTAAACAAACGAGTTTGTATTTCAAACCAAGTATACCATATGCGGGTTGTTGTATTTACCTTAATGTTAGTGAGAAATATTTTGCATGAGCCCGTATTTACCCTTCTTTGTGTATTTTCGATCTGTTATCCCTCAAAGGAAATGCGAACTCACCTTTTGTATATTGCATTTGTTTGATTGTGCACAATCCTTACAAAGGCTCGGGTGATGAGCGGAAGATTTTGGTTTGCGACGCGAACGTGCGGCTTTGTCTTTGTGACCATTCACGTCGTCTTTCACATTTACTTTTCTGACGTCGTCCGCAGAACGCCAGTAGTTCTTTATTTCATTCTATTTAAATACAATGTTGAAGAAATCAAGTTTATTTTCTAACAAAAATGTGAGTCAGGTTTAGAAAGTTTAAAGCTAGTTGTGAGCCAAATGTACGTAGGTAGCAGAAGTTTGGTACTTAGTTTTGAATTAAATTTACCACAAGAAGTTGTTTTACAAATTTCGGTGCCAACGAAAGTAACTTCTATACGGTTAGTACAACTATATGCCAACTTTATATAGAACTTTCAACAAATATTAAGTAAGAACTACATATATGTATACCATTTAATAGATATACATACCCACTACATAGTTAAATTCATATTATATCTAACGTATTATATTTCGTAGGTAGCAACAAAAAAGTATAAGTTAAATATGTTCTGAACTTACTTGTGAAAAGCTGTCGCTGGAATGTGAACCTGAATTGGATTCGTCGTATTGTAATTCATTGTTGTCTGAGAAGCATTCGCTCGACAACTTCGATTTGGCTAATTCACGTTGCTCACGTTCTCTTCTTTCATTTCGCTACAAAATTATTTGCTTAAGAAAATTGCAGTGTGAAGACGATCAAGGGCAATTTCGCAATTAATTTAATTTACCTCAGAACTGAATCCTTCAACCAGAATAGCTACAAGTAAATTAAACAGAACATAATTGCCAAAAGTCATAAGTGCCACGAAATATAATGCGGCCCAATGACTCGTCTTTTCCATACCGTTAAACAATACAACATTCCAATCTTCTTGCGTCAATACCTGGAAAATATGAGTTTAATTGAAAATCGTGCCTCCTTATTTGAGCATTCTACCACAACATGTAGTTTTGGATTCAATATTTTTAATAAATCAAAATAAGCAAGGTGTGCTGTTTTTGTGTATTAGTCGTGCTTTAGTGTAAGATTTGGTAAGTATTTAATGTGACAAATTAAATTAAACAAAATTAAATTTGTTAGTGAAAGACGTGTCAATGTTACAATGTACATGTCTTGTAAATAGCTGTATTAGTGTACACATAAACACATTGAATGAAAGGGAACACAGACGGCGATTTGGAGTACACAAGCCAAAAGGGTTCAGCATTTCCTAACACTACTAAGCAAGATGCACTAACTACGGAGCGCTCCATAATATGCATTACATACTATCAAACAAAATAACTAACATGGTGCGACGAGTTTCTCGCTATTGTTAGATTTCAACGATTAGCTCTAATAAACTTTACTTTATCTTCATATTATCGTTGTACGAACATAACTTATTACGGAATAAGTTTTATGTATGAACGATACGAGAAACACGCGATGACTACTTCTACGAGTAAAAGCAAATTCATAAAGGATCGCAAATAAACCGACAGTATAAAACCGACAGTCGACTAACTTTAATCTCTCAAGGCTTACCTGGAAGACGGTGACGGTAGCCCAGAGGATGTTATTAAAATGTTTCCTGTCGCACTCACACTTGGGATGATGTGAAATGATCTCCGGGCAGGTACAATCTCGCTCGATGCCATTGTCTTCGACGAACTTGCAAAACTTACCACCGAATAGATACATGCCCAGAATACTGCGCGTCGTGAGTCCGATGAAAAAATGAAAGAAAAACAAAATGCTATGCGCAAACGCCGCGACCGAGTCGTCCTGACGATAGTTTGTTACGTACGCGACAGTAACACTGCACTTTGACATGACATTGTTATGAAGAACTAATTTTACGAATTATATAATTTCCTACATAAATTTCTATTATTATCATTAGTTTCAAAAACTTTGTTTTTAACTTGCGACCCATGCCTTTTCATAATGATAATAACAATAGTACGAAACTAGAAATATTATTTGTAGATCACACTAGTAACAAAAGGCTTACAATAGTTTTTATTGATCATAAAATTAGTTTTCTTCAAATAGATGTTACATTGTATTATACATTTTACAAGCGAAATTAGTGAAGCAGTGTTATCGCCGTAAATACGTCCCACCGATAGTTAATTAACACATCTAAATTAGGTACTGAATTTATTAAATGTTATTTAGTGCATGTTTCCCAACAAATTATTATCATAATTAAAATTCTTCGTTATATACTGCCTCATTATCTCAGAACAATAAAATGCAATGAAATAAATGAGAAGAGAAAAAAGGCGAAAGAGATGTGCATAAAAGATAGTTAAAGGTTTCATTCAGACCGACTCATAACTTAGTCGTTTAAATGTCATTCATAATGCATCAATTGACAAATTTAAGTTCATTATTATAGTTATTTACTGCATGAGAAACGTAATAAGGGTAAAAATAAAGTGAAGGGTCAAAATTTTTAACAAACAAATTGAAAATTGCAATGTGTTAAAAAGAAAAGAATTAGAAATAAGATCCTTAACGAAGAAAAGAAAAATATTGAATTGAAGGTCACTTCGAAACCAGTGAAAATTTTGCTCAACAAAAGTGTCAGATGTGAAAGCGAAACTTCACTAATTTCGTAGAAATAATATTTAAGATAGACCTAAATAATAGAAGCAGCATGCAAAGTGACAGAGATACTGTTTATACTGAGTATAGCTGTAGTGGGAGGTATAAAATCGTCGTAGGGGTTATTCGCGACTCGACTCAACCGACCTCAATCTAACCTTCTACTCAACCAAGCTCTCTGACTAAATGTGCTCTCGACTTTTAATGGGTATTACTGTACGTCACAACATAACAAAGTGAGCATGAGTCTAGGTGAAGTTGGAGCGTTTATTACGAATGGTTCTAGATTTGTTTACTACGCGGGAACTAGGGTAGCGGTTACGCGACTGAACGCCTGTTTGACAATGCACAATGCTGCAAGCCTATTCAATAGAACAAGTAACTCATTTTTAAATGGAGATGAACAATTCGACAAACATAAATTGAATCTTGCAACAGAGTGAACGGTCGTCGATTGTGTACTCGCGTGGTTAGTCGATTAGCCGTCACAAGGACAATCTTCTGTTATCAGGGATTGTCATTCTGTCGTGAGTGGTGACTGCAGACGGACCCGTAGGTTAGCGTTTAGTAAAATGTTGCAAGTTCAGTCTGTTTTGGATTGTCTGTTAGATACTTTATTGAAAATGTTGAATACCTGAAACACCGTGACAAAGGCCCACAAGAGCGAATCAAAGTTTTTTCTGTCGCACTCTTGGTCGCCCTCTTCGTCTTTCTCGCAGAATTTGCACCCGAAGAGGTTCATACCGAGGATGCTGAACGTTACCACGCAATATACGATTAGATAACAATACGATAGCTACGGTCCTCTCGATATATAAAGGAAGATATGATATATAAGAATACATTTTCATAAAAACAGGTATAAAATTTATACTAAGTGACGACTGATAAGGTGCAGGTATAAAGAAACATAGGTGAAAAAGCACAAAAGCGTGAAATATACTATGATTAATAAGATTTATTAGAAGAAGAAAAGTTTGTAGAGAGTGTGGATAGTGGTAGTGTATAGTTGACTAATGTTGAAGACAGAAGTGGTAAACATATAAGGATTGAAAACGAAACAGGAAAAATCACTCACAGTAAGGTTAGTGCACGGGTTAAAGAATGGGTGTGACAGACAGTTAAGTAGAACTATTCGTATATACGAAGATTTCGTCGTTCGCTACGGAAAATAAAGATTAGCAATCATTTAATGATTGCTTCGCAGCATAGCCTACGTTATACATTGATACTACTACAAGAAATGATTTTAAGTTAAGTGAAGAATAAACTTAAATAAAATATGATGAATGTTTGAATTTAGATGTTTAAGCAGAAACCTATGTGTAAGTTGAAAATAGACTAGAGTTAAAGATTAAGAAAGATCAGTAGTGTAAACAGTTAAACGCTAAAGTTATTTTAACAGATACGCTGTCCTTATTGTTGCCAATTTTGAATGAAGAACACTTTGAATAGGATACTTAGAAGAAAAAAAAGGACGTTGTAAAGAAAATTACAGAAAAATAAATAATTTTGTAGCAGTTTCAAAAAACTTATTAAAGTAAACGGTATTTAATATTATATACGTTTAAACTTCTTTAATGATTATTTGTTTATTGACATGCAATTTATTTCCATATTTTATCTTGAATTTACTGCTCGGTGGTGTGAGTCATGTATCAAAATTAAAACAAAAGCAATCTTCCGTTAACAACAAACTCCCATAACACTGTATTGGTATTTTCATTTCACCTAAATGATATTCTCTTTAATCGACATTAGGATTATAAGTAATTACCTGAATATAAAAATAAAAAGTACTAGGAGTGAAAAGAATACTGCAACATTATCCATTGTTCTTAGCATAACGAAGAGTTGTCGTCTTAAGTTGGGCATGAATCGGACCAACTTTAGTATGCGCAGGAGTCGAAATGTGCGTAAGACTGAGAGACCTGAGCTTCCCGCCAAATCCTTGTCGCTTTTTAGACTTTGAGATAACTCGAATGCACTGTGTAAATAATAAAAAGTATAAGATTAGAGTCAATTAAACAAAAATAATAGTGTTTTATACAATGCCTTACCTTAAAATAACGATAACACCATCGAAGACATTGAATCCATTGGAAATATACTTAAAAGGCCCTTCAGCCACGATTTTGAGCACCATTTCTATTGCAAATATTGCCGAGAATACGACATTGCTGATTTCCACAATGACTGTCAACTCTTCGGGCTGATTGTGATATTCGATACCCATTGAAAGCGTGTTGATAAGAATAGCTAATAATATACCTAAAATAATAAAAAACAATTTCACAGTTTTGCGAAAGATAAAATTGATTCGCTACGTCAAATAGTGATGTACTATACCTTGTTGAAAATATTTGTGATCGGCAATTAGTTTAATTCGTTTTCTAAGCAGAGATAATAGGTTAGATATTCGTTGCCAAAATAATGAGCATACATTTGAGAATTTGCTTTTTCTATGTTCTTTTGCAGCCGCTTCAGCCATTATTAAATCTACACAGCATGAAAAGTCTTCTATTTCTACAATCTGTAATTACAATTTACGTTTAAAATATACTTCAGTAAGATTAATTTAAAATTTAATTTATCAACTTTATAACCAGCAACAGATATTAGTGAATTTTTCAAAAACATGTAAAAAATACACTGAGAATAAAAATAATACACGGACCATAGTTAAATATTTACAAAGTAATTCATTATTTTATTTCGATTCACAACATTATCATGAGTTCCAAAACCATTAAATATTTTATACCTCTATGTTGTTGGGGTTATAAGTTCAAGTATTTTACCTACCTTGGTATCGGACTTTTCTTCTCCGGCTCTTTTGCTGATTCCTTTAGTGAGTTCTTCAAAGAATGAGTCCAACGCAACTTGTCCCGTTGGCAAAGCCGCTGAGAGAGCACCGGAGAGTGCGAGAAGCTCTTGACAAGACATAGTGCCTCCCGCAGCCGCGCGATCTTCGACCATGTCGCCTGCCGGCAGGTCGAACTCTATGCCCCCAAATTAGTGTCACTACAGTCCAATTTTCTATTTTCAACTGTACAATTACTAAGTACCTCAAAAGTATCGATAGTTCTAATAATATTATTTTATACAAAAGTATAATACTTGGCATTTAGACAAGCATTTTGTAGCGATACTTTTAAGGTTATACATCAATGTAATAAATACGTGTAGTTCTGGTATCCTATAAAACAATTTGAAAAAAGCCGAGAGGTTGGTTCTATCCTATGCTGTAAAGGTAGAAGGCGAAATTCTCTAGACAGTTTTAGTGAGGTCTAGACTTAGGGAAGTGCCTATAGAGGATAGTACAAGAATAAGAAGTTTCAGGAAGATCAGATTGCGCATGCCCGTCTAATAGCGCGTCTAGATCTACTGTCTCTAGACTCACCACTTTGGCTCTTTAGCCAGTCACGTTGGCACAATGAATCTACAAATATTTAGCATATGTTAAGATATCCCAATTGCAATGCATCTTTAAGTAGAGGATCCGAAAGAATTGAACGAAGTTAAGCGAGATTTACGAGTAGATGATTCAGAGAGTGTTTAAAGTTAGATTTGAGGGTGCGATGTATTAAACATGAGAAAGGACAAACATGTTAAAGGATTTCAATGTATGATTCTTTGCTCTGAACTTATGCATAGACTCAATGCGTTATTTACCTGTCTGCGTCATTTTTTCAGATGAGCATACGTTATGGGGATGCGCCACATGAGGTGAATTCGGTGCATGTAGAAGCACCGTGTCGCTAAACATCACTGACGATCGACGTCGTGCCAGAGAGGGTGGCGACAACAATGACAGGTTTGATGCATTCTGTATTAGAAAAGTTATTATGTATTTTGGTATTTTCAAGATTCAGAATATATAAATATAATGCGCTGGTGAAAAGAGAACCAGTTTGGTACCTATTGATTAGTAATCTGCTATTTTAGTTTACTCATCATTCTCATATTCCAGTATTGTTTAAAATTATTTTCTAAATTGTACTTGAAAATGGAATTGCCTCAAAATTATAACACAACGTAGTTTCGTTGAATTATGCGAACCTTTAAATATGAATTCAGTAATAGCTTTAAAATGGTGTTGTTGCATACAATTGCTGCTAAACTGTTTTCGTGTTCTTAAAACATTTTGATAATTTCCGGAACTATCTCACATGATTACACATATTCCTTTTCCCCGATTTACCACCTTACGTTATTCATAATAAATAGCAAAAATTCAAGAAGACGTCCAAAACGGTAAAGAACGTCACTGATTTCACGTTGTCCTTCGTTTCATTTAAATTAGGCCTTATTTTTCCACTCACCTCGAGGTCGGCGGCTGAGAGGGAGGGGACGCGCAACAGGCTAGGTCGGCCGAGGGGTTCATCACTCCCCTCGTCCCCCTTGCCGTTACCCTGCAACAATATGTCGAGTTGACACGGGTGTGGGAGAGCCGACTAATATTGAAAACATTGTTCATTTCTGCTTATCATGCTCTACGAGAGAATCAATTTGAACAATGCGAACTGATGAATATAATTATTAATGTGATTTTTATTTATGTGGTTTAAGCTTTAGCTATTTGTGACAACCATCTCTTTTGAAAGACTACGAGGTGACTAAGAAATCTTAGTTTTTATGCAGTAACTTTTATACTTTAATCACTAACAATCAATAAACCCGTCTACGCACGTGACATTGTGTTTTCAACACGTTTTTTTTTTGTTAGGCTTTCTATATAGCTTATATTTACCGGTGGATGCATCTTTGGACAGCACGGATGATGTTGTTTAGGTCTGTTGGCGGGCAGCTGAAGAGTTTCTTTACTTGTCCGCCATCGAAATTGTGCTCGCTGATGATATCTGTAAACCCTAAAGTAAAAACATACGAAAATACTGGTAGAGAATTAGTTTTTGTTATGCTGGGCATGATTTCTAGGGATAGCAATTTATCTTGGTTTTATCAATATAACGTTTACTCTATGCATTTTGTTATTAATAAAATTATTTAAAAAAAGTCACCACTGTAACGTTAGACAAATTAATCAATATTTATTATAACAATGATTTAATAATGATAACTGTAGCTACAATACAAATACAAAAATCTGACCTGATCTTCTTGGCCATTCTTCTTTTAAATCTTCTCCATAAATGTGCTACATATTTAACAATTTCTGCATAACAAGTGGCAGGTTCACTATTGTTGGTAGACGAAGCTAATGTCGATGAAGATGTGAACCGAGCTCTCTCTGCTCGCATGCGTTCCATTTCACGCTTCTTAGTCTCACTAAACTGTGTCGCTATGACGACGAGGCATAAGTTAATCATGAAAAATGATCCAATCTGAAAATATGACGATGTTAGGAATTTAAAAAGTAGTAAGGAACAAAGTAAAGGCGATGAGTTTATAAACAAAGATAATTTAAGTTTTGATGTCAGAGTGTAGTTTCTTTATGAAAAAAAAAACTTACCACAATCAAAAGCACGAAGTAGATCCAGTCCCAAAAACTATGAGCATCTTGCACGTAGTACATGATGTCTGTCCAACCTTCTAGTGATATTACCTGTAATTTAAAATAACAATAAAAATTCGAATCGACTATTGCCGAATCTAATATTGATGAGATGCTACTTACTAAAAATATGGCCACCCAGGCTAGACCGATATTATCGAACGAAATGGTTCCTTGAAATGGGTTGGGGCCCCGCTGTGTGCAGTTAGTATAATACTGGTTCCAATTCACGCATGAGATGTTTGTTGGTGCATTGTAGGAGAACGGCCGAGCCGACTCGTTGCATACGATAGCTCCATAGCGATATGGAGGAAAGTTCCCACATGAATGCATCCCGCTGTCTTCTGCTGTTGTGCAGATATAATCCAATTCCTTGGAGAATTCGTAGTGCAGCGATATGCTGTGTAAAACAATGTTAGCATCACAATCTTTATAGGATTAGTTTACAATTTTTATATATTTTTAGATAATAAGAGGAGTGATTTGTCATCATGAAATAAATCTATAATTACAGCCTCAATTGGAATTTTGATTATCACTTTAAATCTAATGCCAATTTCATGATATGAAGTTAGTATGAGAATACTCGATGGCATTGTTTAGTGAGTTAGGTTTGAAAATAATTAAATGGCAATCAAGTTACAACGATATTTTAGCTCAATGAAACCTTAATATTAAGACAAGTAAAATGCCTGAGAGTTGGAATTTCAATATCTATGACAAGCCAGGCAGACAATCAAACAATCTAAGTAGCCATTCAGCGTTATAATTAAAACAGACAATTGCCATTCATGCGATTAATGAATTAATTAGGGGTAATTTCTACGACGATCGCATGCAAACAATGAAAGCTAGAGGAAAGGTTAAGTTGGTGAGATAATTAGATATCTCTGGATCGGGTCGGGCTGATAGAGGAGAATTGTAAAATTGAGGTGAATATTAGAGGATGACAAGATTAACGTCAATAGCCCTTTGTCGTTATCGTTTAATGGCAGCAACCGGTTTGATATCTCTCGTACGGCCGGAACATGACCGTAGGCTATAACCCACGTCATTTACGCGGCCGCACGTTGCCAACCTTACTCTCTCAATGATCGTCATAACGGAATTGTTGTGGTATTTAACTTTTGTGTACAACGCTATTGCCGTTTCAGGTGAAGATATTTCTTCACCGAAATTGCCACTCTTATTCTCTATCACGAGGCATCAAATGATTTCACAGGGCATTAGCAGACAAAATTGAAGAATGTTAGTCGCGATAAAATTCATGGAATTTTTATAGTCGAAATAAATGGTAGCAATCAAGCCAAATGGTATTTGTACGGTTATTGGTAACTGATGTGTGGATGTTTATGTACAACTGATTAATAATATCTTTATGGCTGTTTAGTTATTTGCTCGTTAAGTCGTTACTGTCAATGTTTATATCGGTTTATTTATACAGAGGTATAGCATTAAACGTTTGCATTATGTGTATATTGGCTTATACCGCTATTTAAATCTAACTGAGACAAAATAACATCGACTGAAAATTGTATACAAAAATTTTTCAAAGATTGAAGTAGATAGAATTATCCAAATGTCTTAATCATTTGGAATAAACTGGCAGTTCTTTTGGTAAATTTGATAAGGTTTTCCAATCAATAACAGCTGTAGGGCAATAAAATAAAATAGAAAACAAAACTGCCAGTTTATAGGAAGCAATGATAGCACATCTGGACGGCAGATGTGAGAAGGTACACGTTACAACATATTCCAATGTCCGTAATAGAAACATTTATTTTAATCCGAAATCCTTACGAGTTGAGTCTGACGCGCACTCTGTACCATTCAGACAGGTCTCTGCAAAACAAATTCAGGAATAGTGATGGGTGTTATATATGTTCCTGAGTATATATGATCGAAAACGTCAACATTTAAAGACATGTTTTTGGGGTTAAAAAACGTATTTCTTTCTTCGGTATTACTTTCATTATCTATGTAATCTTCTCATGCATGTTGTACACGTCTTTAAATGTTCTGTTTACCATTATCATGAGTCTAGTTTAAATGTATTAATTTCTACCTTAATGTAATTAACTAGATACAAATGTTGCTCGTTCCTTTTGAATGAGAATCATGTCATGTAGCAAGATTATGTTGGTAAACCTCTACCGTTCACAATTCTTTGTCACATTCTCGTATGATCCTTCATGCTAATGTTTCAAATCTCGTGTGTGTCGACAGTATGCAATATTTAAGTGTGGTTATGACTTGAACATAAGTTGGTTGACGTGCTAGTCTGTTATGTTATTCCAGTGATAGCGTTAGTACTGTGATAGGTATGTTAAATGATATGGCAGCCGTGAATTGTTCGTCGTAGATAAGCGTTAAATATTGCATGCAGTCAACTTCAGCAATGGGATGTGCTGCTAAAACGAGCTTTTGAGCAAATGGTTTAAAATGAAATCGCTTATGCTATTCATTCGTGAAGAATAAATTCAACTCTTCCAAATTTTCTATACTATTCGAACCGCATTTCCCAGCCTCATTTGGCATTACAAAATTGTTATTGAAATTGTTATGTGTATTAAATATAGTTTCATACGTACTTGGGTCGCAGCACATTTGGTGGTAGGACAAGCTCACAGCGTTGTCTTAGGATTCCTTCCCATAATTGTACTCCAACGATACCAAAAATGAAGAACACGAAGAAACATAACAACAAAACGTTACCCAACATTGGTAACGTGTCCAGAAGAAGCATGACCAGAATACGCATGCCTGAAAAAAAAACATTTGAATTTATTATCATCATCATGGTTTAACAAAAAATTCTAATCATAAAATTTCTCAAAACTGGTAGATATTTTACATGTTGAAATCCGCCAAGGCGATTGGGCTAACGTGTGGCAAAGAGATTAACGTACAGTATACACTTATATAAATATACTTCACTAAATATTAAACTCCTTCTGACGTAGTTGGGTAGTTACAAAAATTTCTTAATTTACCTCATTCATAGAAATTCTCATTGAAGCCTATAAATCGAGCTCTACTTAAGCTAAAGGTTTTAACAGTCAGCATGAAATGCGTTGAAATGGTATTACTCTCCAATTCGACGAGTACGTCAGAATCGGATGCTTAATTGAACCGAAAATTAAGCTGAATTGCAGTTGAAAGGGTAGGATTTTCAGTCCAAAATATCGTTTCTAGCGAAACGTAAACTGATCCTATTATAGATGTGGCTTTGTGAGGAACAGTTTTGATTATTTATTGGTTCTTAAATATGAGTAAATACGATAATTGTAGGTTTTGAAATTTTATTTATTTTAAAACCATAAATAGTAAAATATTTTACGGTTTTATGTTTGAAATATTATTTTAAAGGTTCTCCGAATTTATAATAAATTCATCATTACAATTTTATTCAAAGAGCTATATGAAATATTTCAAAAGCTCTCGGGTTGTGACTTATAGAACGGATATTAAAACTTAATAAATAAAACAATTAACACTTTACAGAACTGTGTGTAATTTGTTCAGATCTTACATTTTGTGTTAATTTTAACACTTTTTCTTTGAAGTACAAATATAAAATCTAATACGTTAAATTAGAGTGTAACTTTGAACACGATAATCTTTATTTGGGTAGGATACTAATTGTAATATGTATTGAAGCTATAATGTGAGAATAATGCGTGAAAAGATTATACGTGTGTAATGATTTATTACACCGTATCAATCAAATCAACCGACGTCGTTAAATATATTAGAGGCACAAAAACAAGTATTGCTTAGCTTTTAGCTTACTTTTCTGTTATTTTCATGAGTTATATTATAAGTATGAGTGTAAAAGTAATAAAATTTTACGTAGGTAAAGTTAAAAGTATTGGTTATTAATGGTTAAACACTTTTAATTAAATCGAATTTGAGGGTTTAAGGCAAACGTTGCCTTTATCATTGCTACAATAACGAGAAATTCAACCACACTATATAGCCTATTTACTTCCAAAATAGAGAAAAAATCCAATGACACCTCATATGTTAAAATCTGACAAGCCATTTATACTGTAGAGCGTACCAAACAAAAGGATTTATATACGCTTAAAAATACCTTACTTTAAGTGCATTTGGGTAGTTACAAAATGTTTTAATTTTATATCTTTTAAGATGGCTATGTTCTTTCAGACCTCACCTTGTATATAAGGGCTTATTTCAACTTTGGTCATTAAAAATTTAATGGCGAACTGCATTAGCGCGAGTTCTTAATATAAAATAGTTAACAGAATACTGAAGCCATAACTAATTTACATTTTGCAAACTAATGATAGTAAGCATTTTGTGTAGTGATGCTAGACTAGACTTTTAAATTTATTATCCGCCAATACAAGTTGGTTTATGCTCAACTGTTTGCAAATTTTAGAGAGCAATTTAACTTTCAGTATAAATGAAGCTATTTGGAAAAGAGGGAGTAACTTACTCAATTTAGTTTCATAAATAATAGGAGTAGCTTAAATAATAGTTTTGAATAGATCCAATTATTCAATAGTGTATTTAATTAAAGTTTAAAAGGTTAAAATTATAGTGAATATGATACGATGCCCGTGGGCACTGCAAGTTCGTGTTTACAAAAAAAAAGTGAAAATATAACGTTATATAAGTTTATCAACAGAAACATTGAAATGTAAATAACAATAATTATTTTACAAATATACTCATAAATAGTACTACACTTGGTACGTAAAATTAAATAGTGCGTGCATTTTATAGATCTGATTCGCAATGCACATTCCAATGTGTGGTTAGAATTTAGTTAGCGTCATTCTAGACGTGCTCACAAGCCCCTAGCGAAGTTTTGAATATTAATATGCATCTGGATCGCCTTTGTTTTAGAGTTTTGAAAGCTCTAACATTTGATTTATGAGTTTCCCACAATGCCTTGCATTTCACAGACTTGTGCAAACTTTCATGTTGTTATGTCTTCCATGCTAGTTCGTAGCTTTGCAATTTTAACGACATACTCATGCATCTATCTACACTCCTTGTAACAAGATATTGAAATGAAGCTTGATTTACCGTCTTTAATATGACATTAGTTTACACAAAACATGCGAAAACGAACAAAAAATACGAATACGTAATTTTTATAGTGCACAAATATACATTTGAAATTATTAAACGTAAGTACGTTATCTACATGCATTTTTGTAAGAGGAACAATTAAGTTTACAGTAAATAAAACAATATTTTTGCTTTAACTTTTAACGCAAAAACAGTTAAACATAACGCTAATAGAAAATCAACGAATCGGCGAATTCGTCTCAATCGAGACTTTGAAGCGTAAGATGCGTTCGATGATAAAACGAATTTGCGTAATTCGATTTTCGCAATATAGACTTCGGGTTTTGACGGGGAGTAGCTGTATGTTCGTAGCTGTGGCCGGGGTTCACTTGTTGCTCGCATCGATCGACACCCACGACGCTCTCAATTTTGCCCGAGCTTAATTTCTATAAGTGCCTCACCGATACGGATTTCTTTGCCGGAAAAATCGTGGAGCATTGTGCTTTAACGGATGTCGTCTGAGCGAACTACATTTTTAAATCGGACGTATTTGCATCACATTTTTTGGATTTGTTATTCGTGGTTTGCGAACTGAAAAAGGCTTAATGTTGATAATGGCTGGTAAACTAGTACAAGTTAAAATTGTATGTGCGTTGGAAATTTCAATTGTGTCTTAATGATTGGATAAAATGATGTTACATTTTTATTTGAAAGATTTATTGATATTAGCCTACATAGGAAGCGTATAACGGCACTGTAAATTCACGGTCACACACAATTTGAAAATATTTAGTATGTAGACTATACTTAGTATGTAGAGATATTTCAATATTCAAACCAAGATTGGTGTAATGAAATTACAACAGAATTAACAGATGTTAACATTTAATTGTCCTCGTCAAATTTTTGCTGCAAAAATTAAACAGCGTATAAAAGTATCCCAATTCACCCCTTTGACCCAGTTTCATAGCACAATTAAAAAGAAAAACATACGAAAATTGCCAGTCTCTAATCCTATTTCATTCAAAATGAATCCGTTTACCGCTTAGTTAGCGTTTAGGAACAGTTTAACGTAAACTGGACTTTTAAGAACCTATAAAACGTTACGGCATTTGTAAGGGTGCAAAATCTACAACGCAATCGGCGAGAAAATATAATTTATTGTAATTATTATCGCCGGAATGCAGGTAAATGTTGTAAACATTTTCTGAACGAGTTGTTTAACATTTTAATTGAAAGTTTATCGCGGAATTTACATTCGGTTGTTGATTTAATGGCCGGATCGGAGGTTAAATACCTACGATTTATGTATTTATAGAGGGTTAACTATTTCATGAAATGAAATATTAAATCGTCCATTTTTACAGTCAATGTTTTCATTTTCAGAGAACCATGAGTTTAAAAAAGAATTTTAACATGTTTTACGTACCTATATTTTAACGAGGTTTAACGATGTAAGCGACGAATTCGTTAATTTTTCTGAAAAAGTCTCAGTATTTTATTACGGCAATTCAAAGGATTTTTAGGAAAAATACTGTAAAGGTTCCGTATTTAACGTAGACAATTAAATTAAATTTACCGTAAAATCGCTTAAGTGGTTCCAACCCATATACTTCTTCGGGTCTAAGTCTAGAATGAGTAAAAGTTTGTAACTAATACTGAATATGGGTTAAATCGTAATTGTTATGTAGAATTTTATTGCCACTTAGTCCTTTAGCACTTTGAACTAGATTTATTGAAAGACCCACTTTGACCGATTCAAAAAGTAGTTCCAAGTAAAGTTAGCCTGAGTTTCGTCGTTCCAGATCTAAATTTCAATATGAACTGGAGAATTTTCAATAATATCGACTGTTGACGTTGGTGTGCAGATATATTTTCTTCAAGTACCGTCTATAGTTGTGTTAACTTTAGTTTATAGTTTATGTTTATTAACTCTGTCATATAAAGATTGTGACTTAATTGTCAGTTTACTCCATACGAGTACCTGTATGCGTCTCTTTCAAACGATGCTTATATTTAAGTGTATAAAAGAGACATAAAATAAAAAACTTGCATCTTCTAGCCCCAATCCTTAATTAATTGAGTAATACGCATTTCCATTTTTTCTTTTTCTACTGCTGCTGCTAGTGTGGCTTCAACCCATTAATGACCTATACTAAGCACGTGTCTTCATATAACTGAGGAGTCCTAGAACATACTACACATAGCTTCAATGCTGATTGATGGAGAGTTTTAAGTTTTTCGAAAAAGAGAACTTCATACTTGAGCATTTTCGCTTAGAACCACCTTCATATTACCTGCGTTTTAAAGCCCAATATCTTGTACCTACATCTAGATAACATCTTTCCAAAACCCAAAGCTTATAAGCCTTCAAGACCCCTAAATTTACTAATCGCAGCCCGAAATCAGTCCCTATTCATAACGTTGTATCTGCGCATGAAATAAACATGAAAAATATGCCATACACAGTAATAACTATAACAAAATCTTCTCACGTACTGGCAGCAAGTTTTACTACGCTTGATCACTTACTGGGTATTCTGTTGATCGCTCTCAGCGGTCGTAATACACGGATGGTCCGGATCGCCGATAAATTGATATTCTCCACATTGAGTGCGTACTCCAGAGCTCTGCAACGATAAGCGATGTTATTAGTACTTTTATCTAGCGTTTGCAAATCACGGTCATTTAGATAACATGGTTTATTCTATTTTATTCTTATCGACAATTGCTGTTGGGAGGCTTGGAAGGCTCAGTTTAGGGTATAACTTATACTTTTAATGGAGAGTGGAGATTTTCATTCTACTTTACAAGCTTGTAGGAATACGAGATGTTCGTTAAATTTACAATTAATAAAACTACAAATTTACAAAAAAGAAACTAACAATTAAGTACCTATGTACTTCAAAGTGTAAAAGAACGTTTTTGTTATATCTAAAAAAAAAATAAAAAAGTTACAACAAATCCAGACAGAAGTAAAGCAATACCTTTAGAAGTGATTGTTTAATAAAAGTTGTACATACGTATCTACTTAAGCCATGAGCTTATTTCCTTCTTAAGAAAGATCGAATTATACATATAACATTATAGAGAATATCATAGCATAGGACATAATATTATAGAGAATAGCTGTTGTAGTTTAGTTAGAAAGTTATGAAAATGTTATCGTCGACTGTCTGTATCGTTGGGAACATATAGCGTTATTTCCGGATTACCATTGCCTGAGAACTGCAAGCACGGAAGGTAGTTGAATTTAAAAGACCTATTTAGTATTGTCAGAATATAATACCTGCAATATTAAATTTTATACAAATCCATAACGAGTTAAGATTTGACATATTGTTACAAACCTGGTTTTTAAGTCACAATTATTTTTTTCGTGCAGTCAAGTTAAGGAATAGCTTAAAGTGCATTTAACGACGGTCAAAGTTTTCCAAAATAATACCTAAAACAAACTACCGTATTTTTTTCGTCAATGACATGAAATTCTTAAATCATGATACGAGTGTATTGAAGTAATTGTAGTCTGTTATATTAATGCTCTTAGTCTATTTAAAACTACATAAGTATATTGTACTTACCCTGCGAAAACTATGAAAAAGTCTAGTCTATTCCAAGAGTCAGCCAGGTAAGTGCCGTGCCCATATACTCCCATTGCCACCATTTTAATTGTCATTTCTAGCGTGAAAAACGCAAATATTATATCATCGAACACCTGAAAATTGATTTTTATTAAATACACTGAAATAACTAATCAGATACTTCAGACTAAAAAATACATAGACTCCGTCTTCGGAACGAAAAAGAGTAATCGAAAAAATCACGTAAATAACAAGTGATAACGTTTCCTGGTACATTGCTAGACAGGTCGTGCCCTGTGATGTTGTCAAAATCTTAAAAAAAGAAAAAGAAAACCTCACTTTTGTGTTCTGAAGACAGACTCTATACCTATACTTTTTAGTCTGAGTCAAATACATGCTACAAATATACAGTCATGATCTATTTTATCTGTCTTATATGAATGGTTGCTTCAAAAAGGAATGGAACCAGTCACCTATGGATCTCATACATGTTATCAAATGACATGACATACTCTAAATGGCAGATGGAAATTTATGTGGCCTTATAAAAAACGTGGTGTATTTTATGTTTAAAATGTCGAAAATAATTACTGGTTCAGTTCGCAAAATTAATTTTAACAAATCAACTATGAGAGACCATTTCAGCATGCAAAACATAAAACATATAAGTCAGTAACTTTATTAATTGAGTTACTTTTTGGTATGGCAAAAATCAATTTTAAAAGTATTTAACATCAGTTGACGCGACAAAAAAGTCTTTTATGTATTTCAGTTAAAGCACATTTTTATGTTTACGACCCATCAGAAAAACTTTTATATATCGAGGACTTTTCGAAACAGAATTTCTAATTTAACTTTATTCAAAATTCGATTATCTTTTGTGTTTGCTTTCATGCTTAGAGGATAATAATACATGAATGAAACAATCTAAATATTGGGAGTTCTTTGTTTGTTTACATAAGTATATTTGAATTGAACTTCGGAAGAGCTAAACCGAATTGATTAAAAATTATGGGGTGAATTTAAGGGCTTTAGAATTTTAATTGGACTTGGTTCGCAATTTTTGTCAAGCTTTTCCAGAGAATTTTTTAAACTATAGGAGATATTGAAATGCTCTCATAGCAAAAGTTGTCCAATATGACGAGCATATGCAAAGACTGCTGAAGTGTAGGTGTACATATATACACATATATGTAGATATAATAAGGTCAGTTGGGCACGACGCTAGCTAACGTCATTCCGCACTTCATACCTCAGTAACAAATCATGTATTTAACCTAATCTCCCATTGTATTCTTGTCACCTTACCTGAACCTGTACAATACATTTGAAATAGAATATAAATTACATAACTGTTAGATCGTGTAGTGGAATGTATGGTATGATAAATTGATAATTACCTGTAATATTTTACACCTATTGGTGACGCACTGGTCATCAACACACGGCTGATACATGCCGAGCGTGACGCAGTTCAACAGGATCACGAGCATCGATATCCTCTCGAACCATGTGTGCTTTTGGTTAAGGAAATGTGCTAGAAAACTTTGATATCGTATTGTATAAAAATCGTGAAATAAAAAACCGACTTCAAAAGAATTATGAAAATCGGTTTACACAGTAAAAAGTTGTAATGTAACATAAAAAAACATTTGAATTCAGAACCTCCTCCTTTTCTTTGAAGTCGGTTAAAAACAATGACAATCTTAAATTCCATATTAGATACCTCTATAACCTTCCTAGTCGTCTTTTGCCTCTGTATTTCTTACTTAAGTATATTTGTATTAATTACGTTCCTCGTTCTGATTCTAATATATTTAATAATACCAACTATGAACAATCAACATCACTTTCTTTAAATATTTCAGGTGAGGCAGGTCATGAGCCTATTCATGAGACGTTAGCTTTTTTAAAAAAAAATACAATCATTATTAAGCGTATCCCTAGAGCAGCTCGTGCAACTGTAGCTCAATCCTTGTGTGATTGTATAGGTAATGTGTTATCTGAAAATTCCCAGACTTCTTGGAAAAATCTATTAACTTTTTCGTACAAATCTCTGTGCGTTGAAAAAAATTTTAGGTTTAAAAATTTGACAAAGAGTATTAAAAATAATATAATTGCAGATAATTTACCAGTTATTGCAATTATACATAAATTTAATTCAATAGTACCCAATTTATCGATAAAATCAAAAGAAAATTTAAATCTTTTAGGCGCTCCAATTTTTGAGGATGCAGTTACCAATTATGTAAATTCAAAATTAGAAATTTTTAATAAAGTCTCTGATCGCCTTTTTAAAATTAAACCACATATGGCTATTTATCTCTTACGAAATTGTTTGTTCA